>JAENPR010001349.1:25000-168701 GCA_018135685.1 Themeda triandra | reverse complement strand
GCCTTCTAAATCACCTCTTAAAGAAATATGGCTTTGTATGTCCTCAATCATGTTGAATGCCGCCTCACGTATAGCCGGAAGGGCCGGCGCCTAACCGCAAGCCAAGAATCTACTTGCCGGGTTTCAACTTCCTGTATTGTTGGCATTTCTTAGCGCGATTACCAAAATAGACTTAGAGCCTAATTCCGATAACGAAGCTAAAACGCTAAATGACTTTTACTCGGCATATTTACTAGAAACTGGTTCTAGCAACTATGCGAGTGTTGCCAAGAGATAGATCACATCCTATTAGAATAAATATCCGCAAGCGCACGGATCTATCATCGCAAAGATTTCACCCGGAAGTATTCGGGGTATCGTTATTATAATTTCCCAAAGGAAGGCATGGGGTAGTTAAGTAATCTAGCATGGGTATGAATACAATATCTAGCATGAGGAGAAACCGACCAATGTGCTATAAAGGGTAAGCATACGGTAGTTTGGATAGTGGACACACACTTAGAGCAATCTCAAAGGAATAAAGGTAAAATAAAGAATAAAGAATAATCTACGCGGAGCAGGCAGGTCCTATATAGTCAATGCTAGAACAGCTAATTCCACATGTTATACAAGTCAAGACTCGACTATAGACTAGGAATATGGGGAGACCGCGGCAACCGACCGCTTGATCGATGGCGCATTTACGAACTCCTACTCAACATGCGAATGTGGGGATTACAGGGACGGACAGGGCTCACCACCACCTGCCGCCTACCACCTCAACCGTGGTATGCCGACATATCCGAAGGTTCCCTCGCATCCGGACACCATGTCCGCATACTAAGGAGCTACCTACATCCCCCCAGGACTCCCACCCTACGGATGAACGAGCTAGGATATAGGCAAACCCGAAGGCACATCAAACCGCTATTCCTCTCCTACAATCTAATCTAAACAAGTAAAACGTATGAACGATGAAGAACAATGTAGAACACGATGAACGACTCTCACAAGAACTATGGCCTAGTTCTTGATCATAGAATATATCGTGTACTAGACTATACTCTAGTTCATATGCAAGACTATATAAATATAATGAGAACTTGACTAAGGAAGAATGCTCCATAGATTTATACAAAAGGTGTAGCTTTTCCTCCTGGAGACAAGCTCTCCAAATAGCTTTGCCTAGCTCCAAATGACTAACACTAATGCTAAAGAACAAGTGTGAGGTGTAGAGATGGCTCCAAATGGTGTGTGTGAAGGTGGGGGGCCTCTCCTCTTCATTTATAGCCCCCAGAAGGCGGTTCGTGGGTAGTGGTATAAAATCACCAGCAAAACCATCATCCCCTAGATGGAAGGAGATGAACCGCCTTGGCCGGGCCCACCTGGCGGCAGGGTGGGCGCTCACGCGCCCTAGGCGCGCCAGCGCCTGGTTGGCGCCGCCCCCTGACTGCCTTTGGCAGGTGGACCCGGGCCGCCATCTGGGTCGTGTTCATGCTGGTGCTTTTGGCCCATTTCGACCCCAGGTGGCTGGCCCTTGTTCTCTTGCTCTTTTACGCCTTCTGAAAACCGCCTTTTTATTCTAAAAATTCCTGCACTTGGTGTACATTCTGCAAAACAATATTTTCTCCAAGCACAGGTGGAACTAGGTCAATAGTAAAGATATATTTGAAATAAAATATTTATTTCCCCCATAATGACCTATAGTTGGCGGGCAAAAATCTGAGTTAAGGACCGCCAACAGGTATCCATGCCGGCGATGGGGGTGGGGTAAACAAGGTGCCGGAGAGTGAGTCCTTAAGATGGGGCGTTGTCATTTGATGGGCACGCTTACCTGTTGGCTGCCGGAGCTTCCTTGGTCATGGTGATGAGTTGTTGATCCCGCGTCTTTTCCCGAGTAGATCATGGTGATCTAATCGACTCCGATGGGAGTCGTGTGGTTTGTGTGAGGAATACCCCGCCAGCTGGTTTGCAATCGATTATAATCGCCATCATTCCTGGATAGTGAATACTTGATCGAGACAGCGGCACGGTCGCAAATAATATCTCTTGTGCGAGTTGGTTACGTTCACTCATGATGGATTAATGATTACTCAATCAATGCGGTTACTTAATGTTGATTGCTTCTACCTTAATAATATGAGTAGTGCAGGTGCTAATGTAGTAATGGTAGGTTCAACTTAGTTGGATAAGCTAGAGAGTCCTTTTGTCACTAAATGATTATTAATAAGCTCATCTTTTTGGCAAACAAAGGAGTCAGCTACCCCACTATAAAGCCTGGCATCCACCAAAGAGTCTTTATTTTCTTTTAGTCGGGTAAGTCATGCTGAGTACAACGTACTCAGGGTGCAATTCCCAATGTTGTTTGTTGTAGGTTGAAGAACTACCACAGTGGTGACACAGTGGACTTATATCCCATTATGGGAGGAATAGACTTTGGGCAAGTCAACTCTTATATCTCATCTATATGCTTTTGAAGGAGTCGACCAGCCGAAATGGCACTATATTTAAATATTTAGGTGTGAGTGTGTTTGCAAAGAAAAGTCTCTTCCGCTGTTTATTTGAAAAAACTTGAGTTGTAAAATGTTATATTTGTAACCATTGGCGTATTTATAAAGTTTGTAAAAGTAACTTAAGTGAATGGGAACTGCGAACTTTGTGATCCGGGTGTGACTCGAGAAAGTTCGAGATCTTTCGGGATTTCACGGACTACCGGCTGGTATAATTGCGGTTTACTATTTAAGTTGCCACGGTGGCTTGATTAGTGAACAGTAATTATATTAGTTGGTCGGTTCCTTTACAGCACGAGCAACTTCATCTGGGAACCTCTTCATCAAATCCATTAGGGCCTTATAAGCAACCACATTGGCCCCTTCCGAGGGATTCCTACCACGAGCGATGAACAGCCGTCCGCACCAAAGGGACGTGTTCTCATTCTTGGTGGGAATCACCACTTCAACCGGGAGCAATCTTGGACGCTGACTCTCAAGCTCCTTGCTCCATTGGTAACGAGGTTCTCTACCCATGGGATAGCCCATAGACTGCAGAACTCGCCACAACAGAGAAGGCATTCCATAATTCTTCAGAAACTTCTTTGCCCCACGAGGTGCACTGGTGGCAAGCTGTAGACGTGGAATCCTCACTTTGGTTGACTTTCGCTTGGTGCGCTTCATTCGTGCCATCTGTATCATGAATCACGACTCTCGTGAGACGAAGGTTAAGTTGGTGAGTTTTATCGAAAAGAACCCTTCAGTTTATAAGGAAAGAATCATGAAAATTTATATGGGATGACCAAATGACATGATGCATGCACGTTCCGTACGTCCTCACAAACCTAGGGAACCATAGATTCTATCGTCTAGGCGGTGGCATACAACGTGCTCTCATATAATGATAACTAGTCATACTACACGTTCTTGCGTGGTTAGCGTACCTGCAGAAAACTTCATTTCAGCCCATTTCCCCATGAATGCAAGTCGACGTAAAAATTTGGCACCTTAAGAATAAGGTCAAATCTCCGATTACAACTATCCCTATTCAACACCCTTCTCCACACAGGTCTATCCCCGATATCCCTGCGTGTAGGTGCACGCTACCCCAAAATCATCGCCAGAAGACGATCCCACACATGGGGTACTTCCTCATAGTCATGTGTAGAACATGAAAATGATCGAGCACCATTAAGCACTCCCCTAGACTGGCAGTGTATCCAGTCATGCTCTCACAGCTCACCTTACCTTGGGCGGCGAACCGACTTACCTGAGCGTAGAGGCAAAATTGATCCATACACAACCATTCAAGTGAATGGCTCTCATACAAAACCGTTGTGTATGAGCGTGACAAAGAAAATATGATGCAATTTTCCCCCAAGTCAGTCCCTAACTAAGCCACCTAGATAGTCCTTATACGGGCATAATGGACACGACTACTGGCAACTCTTAAGTTGAACTCATAGTTTTCAAATACCTATATAGCTATGAGTTGGCAAATAGTTTTATAAAACAAATTCTTTTTGTTTTAAAACACTCAAGTGAATAGTAATAGCTGAACCTTTGCTCCGATGCTACCAATCATAGACCCAACCAATTTACATAAGCACAAGTATGAATAACAACGCCAAGGCGTCGAAGAACACACTTGAGCCCATGTAAACCCGGCAGTCAATCCAAAATCACGAAGGATTTCAAACTTTTCCAACGACACACCAGGAATCATAGTTTAGCAATTACAATCCACTTGATCATACATTTTGTACATAGAATAGTTACAACACTTGTTTAGTTGGAAGCTTATCACAAGTCGGAGTTACAATTTTCAGCGGAATAAAAACTCTTTTTGAAACCCACACACACACCTATTTCTTTAACATAGAGTGCCAGCCTAAGTCGATATCCAACAAAAGCAATAGAGGAGATATAAGAGTTGATCTTGCCCATTGATCTACATCCTCCCATAGTGGGATACAGGTCCATCTTGTTGCCACACAACACTTCAAATGATCTGCAACAAGTGGGAATAAAACCCTGAGTACGTGGGGTACTCGGCTAGACTTACCCATCTCAAACCGAAAATAAGGACTCTTATAAGCATATGCAAGGCCATATGGTGGTTTGGCTGACCCTTTCTTGCATAAATGACTTGAGCTTACTTTATCTTCATTAGATGTGCTATACTAAGCTTATCAACTTATGTAGTTCCTGCCTTTGCTAGGTTTTGCTCCTGATCTATAACAACATCAAGTAGAAGTGTAAAAGCAATCATCTTTTCACATGGTTGATCATAAACAATATCCATAATCCGTCCAGGCATCATAACCCCATTACCAATTCCCGTTTTGCCCCGTATTGCATGTACTCACATCAAGTTATCCACTATCCAGGGGCGATGGCGATTATAATCGATTCCTACTCACCGAGGGTAATTTCTCACACAAACCCCACCCACGCCGGAAGTGAGTGGTTAGTCACTTTGTTCACCTATTTGGAACCGGATTCAATAAATACGGTTGCCCCAAGCCCTTAGCACAAGTCTCTCGGAATGACCGCCCCTTTGGAATTATAAACCGCGTCTGTGGGCAACACACTCAACTCTATTGAAAACCCGACCCAAATAGAACTACTAAGCTTCGGGGTGCCATATCACCACCTAAATGTGAGAAGCTATTCAATCTTGATTGAAGGCTGGAACAATACAGTGTTCTGCATATTTCCCGTTTGGGTATGTGCCAGATTTCCCATTCGATCCAACCATATCATGTGAAGGTTATTCCTAACCTCGCGGATGATTCTCCAATCAACCAACTTCTACCGTTTAGTTATTCCAGGCTAAGCAATAACGTCCTATACTTACTTCGGATAGGTATATCAAGTAGTCAAGGTAGGTAATGCAACAAGGGTATTGATTAATGCCTATCACGTAATGCATCATAAACAATAAAAGACGCAAGAGTTTTGGCAAACCGTAGGAGAAATGCTCCGGGGCTTACCTTTCGCTGTCAAGCGACGTCGAGGTTCCGAACGCTCGATCACTTCACGCCCGATTCCCGATCACCTCCTGTGCGGGAACTTTCTTCGCGACTTGTCCTTCGGGATCCTTGTCCTTCTCAATGACTCCCTAATTGCGATCCTGGAATGATGCATATGCGTATACATGAATACATGATTTCTGACACATGCATGATCACATATGGGTGATGATGATAAATGCTCATGTAGTCATGATCCTATTCCAACTATCACTAGCAAATAAGCCAGTAAAGCCAAAAAGACTACACTCAAGCATAATCATCCTAATCAATTCATCATGACCTACTTATCTTAATAAGCTACTTAGCAACTCATCATACCACTAATTACCGTGAACACTTGACAATAAGCCTAGCACACAATATTACTCATTCAAGCACCATTACTAATCACAACCATATAATCAGCAGGTCAGTAATTAAATCATAACTAAATAACCATAGACCCTATGGATATAAATGAAGACATTCTGGAAAGCTTATGAAATTCTCCATCAAACATCTGAAGACATCACAAGCTGATTCCCAGGTTAACTACACCTAAAACAGGCAATACTAGGACTGGTTCTGATAATTCCAGCAACCAAACAGCCCTGACAACAAGATTGTAATAGCCACAACTCCTAAACTATTCATGCAGTGGCCATAAAACTTTAACAGTAGATTGTCAAGCTAACATACTAACTATCATCTTTAGACAAGCTAACCAGAAACCCAACCTATAATTAGGTTAGCCTAGCATCAATAGACTTAACCCCTAATTTGAACATCAAAGAGTTGAACAGGAGCGCCATGATTGGCTACTCTTAAAATCCTAATAAAATTACAGTAGGTAATACATGTCAAACAAAGTCCACCATCCAAATTTCAAGCCATTTGGATGAAACAGTCGACCTACACAAAAATGACAAGTGACCTGGCAGAGGGTCACCTACAAATACTTTACACTACCAAATCATGTAAAACAAGCATATCATAGCATCAGGGGCTACACATTGACATACAATGAGCCCACAAAATTTATCAAACCCAGATCATACTCCTATAATTGATTTATGAATTAATTCGTTCCTAGCTCATAAATCAAGCTTGAACTACAACTCTAAATTTTATCACAGCAAGCATGCATGATACTCCTACCATAGATATAGCATGTCAATACAAGATCACAGGAGCAAGAATCCTATTTTTCAGAGACTCCTAGAATTACTTATAAATTTCCCTAGATTAATCCATATCTAAAAATTAATTGGAACTACACAGAAAAGTTCTACAAACATGGCAACTCATATTTTCTATGCATAGCTCACATCATAAGAAAAATATGACAACTTGAATCATCGCATTTGGACATTCCTAGCCCCCTCTATGAATTTAGCAAGATTAAAACCGAAATCTGAAAATCATTTTCCTTTATTCAGATAAGACAAGCACGTTTCGATTTGGCCCCTGAACTTCCCAGAAATTAACCGAGCCCCTATCCGTAACTGCCTGTGCCTGGCTTCTTCGCACAAATGACCCTCACCTTCTTCTAATTTGAAACACGAGGTCCTCGAACAGGGAATAACAGAGGAGACCGCGTGCTTCGCTATTCCGGCAACGGGAATGCCTCCGGGCGGCCGTGAAGGGGCGGCGCGGATCCTAGGCGACCCCGCCGGTGCCCTCGAATAGGCCAGAGGCAGCCCGAGCCGTGCTGCTCGCGCACGCCCGCGACGTTCGCCGGCGCAGTGACGATGGCGTGTGCGTGTGCGCAAGGCGGGGCGGTGGCTAGGCCAAGAGGTGGCGATGCGGTGGCTGGTCTGGGCGACGGCGCTTGCGTCGGCCAGGCCGCGGCAACAGGGCGGCTCCGGCGGCGGCTTTCGGTGGCGGAGTAGAACGAGACGAGAAGGAGAGACAAACGGGAGCGAGCGAGGCCGAGGTGAAGCAAATGAGGAGTGGGTGACCGGGCCTCGTCCTCCTCGAGGTCGTCGAACGTCGCAGCGACGGGGCGACAACGCGTGGGCGTCGGCCGACGCGTCGGCCCGGCGTGCTCGACGTCCGGTGCATCTGACACGGGGGATCTGCCCTGTCGGTCATAGAGGCTGACGGGTGGGCCCCCCCAAAACCAATTTAAATTTATAAAATACTCCCCTGCACGATTTTTAAAGCTCTCATAACTCCTAAACTAAGGAGACTTTAGAGAAACTCTCAACATGAAAAGTATTTCTCTCAAAAAGTAGAATATTTTATCTTTAAAAGTCTTCCCAAATTCTGCATCGTTTTTGAAATATAAATTCCCAAAATAAATCCCCTTTTAAAATCCATTAAAAAGGAAGTTCTGCCTTCTACCTCAAAAACATATACCTTACACCCATTTTTCAAAGAAGTTGTTATTGGGACTTTTACTCCTTATAAAATTATTTAACTAAAAGCTTTAAACCCTGAGATCATCTGGAGTTTCCGGAAAATACTTTTCGACCCTTTTTCGCAAACAACTTCTAGAGGCTAAGTCAAAAAGAGACAATTTCTTAACCTTGGTCATTAGCATGACCTCCTAATAAATTTAGGCTATCATCATGTCCAGGTGTAGTTAGTGAGCATCACATCAAGCACTTGAGATTATCATGTTTTGCACCTAAGCTAGATCTATCAAGTAAAACACGATGAATGCATGTGCTCATGAATGAATGCAATGCGCGGACACATCGGGATTTTGGCGAACGAAGTCAAAAATCCCGGATGTGACAGGGGGCAACCCGTGCTCCAGCCCCCCCTATGCCATGAATTTCCACAGCGCCCCACCTTAGCCCCACCTATAAATTTGAGGAGGAAGATTTGAGGAGGAAGACGAAGGGAAGGCAGGGCGGGAGGAAGAAGAAGAGGAACCAGCCCCCGTGCCGTCAATCCTGGCTTCGTCGCTGGTTGGTAACCCCTGGATTACCCGCGAATCCTTTTGTATCGGTCTTTTCACCACTCCCACTTCTCTTAATGCGACACGTGCAGCGCATGTTTTCGAAAAAAAGATTGAATGACAATGTTGTCAAAAAAAAAATGACTGAATGACACAGCACTGTATGTGAGCCATGTGCGTCCATAATTGCCATTTTGCTAATAAGCTAGCGATGGGCGGTGGCAAGCAAGTCAAGGAATCGATAGAGAAAGCAAATTTGCACTCACTATCGTCACCAGTTTAATAATAATTACATAGGTTGTAGGCTAGAAGAAGCAAAGCAAAAGCAAATCTGAATCTGACATCCATCATCCAGGCTTGAGATTTCAGATCCAGCCTCCATCTCCACTCAATGAAAATAAGAGGGATGGGATCAGATCAGAATAACTGAATAGTTAAGAATACGTCTCAATCAGATGCTGATGCTGAGATGAGATCGTGTCTCTGTCCTGCCTGCCTCCTTGCTAATGCAGAACTGTATCTTAGCACGTTGGTGCGGTGGCCAAGTGGGTAATGAGGTGGCCCTTGTGTTCTTGTCTTATTCTTACTGCATTTTGTTGTATGCAATATGCATGTGTGGTGTATATATAAGGGAGTGACCAACCAGCGTATAGCTCGAAGCTGGAGCTGAACTGCTGGGTGCTGGCGTGGCGTGGAGTGGAGTGGACGAGTGGTGTTGCCCACGCAGACTTCCTTTTCGTCAGGTCCGGAGGGAGAGGGGGAAGAACCAGCAGACCAAGATGAGGAGCTCCGTGTCTGAGCGCAGCCTCATCATCGAGAGCGACGACGACGACGACGACCGTCCCCAATCCCAGCCATCCGCCGCCGCCGCCGGCAGCAGAAGACGCCACCGCCAAGAGGAGGGCTACGGCTCCGACTCCGACTCCGGCTCCGACTCATCCTCCTGCGCCACCCCGCGCGCTGAGGCCACCGCCTCCTCCTACACCCAGCAGTGGCCACAGAGCTACAGGTCAACCTCTCTTCCTTGCCATTTGCCATTACATTTTATACATACTCCCCTTCCGTCCAAAAGAATGCAATTCTTGAAGAGTCAAACAATTTCAATTTTAATTAAATTTGTATAAAAATTACGAACATTTATCATAACAACATTTACATATTATCTGATAGATTATTTATATATTATGTTTTTATAGTAATTTAAACGGAGATGATGATATTTATATTCTTATTTAAAAATTGCTCATTTTTTAAAAAAAAAGGTTTGACTTATTCAAACTTAGAATTACATTCTTTTTGTAACTGAGGGCGTAAATACTGCTACTTAATTAGTAGCACTGCAATCCACATATCACTGCTAAGGCTAATACCATCTCTGCTCTGCATATCCTGCACCCATGATCCATCCTTTCCCTTTTCCCCTTCTTATGTAGTAGGCATTTCCATTGATTTGATTCACCTGCTAAGTTCCATTCCGCTTTCCATTTATTTGACCCACTACCCACCATGAAAATCCAATAATACCGCAACACTGAATTTCATTTCATCTTCATATCTGATCCATTGAGCCCTCACCATGTATCAGCTCAGTCCACTGTCATATAATAGCCAGATTAGATATCCCACCTCCGCATATATATCACATGCAGACACCTGTTACATCTTCACTTTCAAAACATTCTGTCCTAATAACCTTTTCCAAAGATGTACACAGTTTTCTTCGTTTTTAAAAATTTTAAAAAGAAAATGGAATTCTGAAAGTAGAAGAAAAATAAGTGTTCCACCAGGCACCAGCAGAATCAGATTCTGAAAGAAAATCTACGAAAAGAAAATCTTTTCGGCATTTACTCCACAGATTAGAGATCCAGATGAATTGAACTTCCATATAGATCGATTGCTCATACATGCATACTGAATCACCGACATGCATGGCAACATTCAGTTTGCATCTATTATCTGCTTCTCTATCAATGATCCATTGTTTTACAAGATCCATCACAAGAATGACTGAAATAGTAGTTACATGATTTTCTTTACAGCTCTCTTTAACTCCCGTCAGTCACATATATTTCTCTCGCTCCTTTTACTGTACAGGCAATCCATCAACATTCTTAGTAGCGTGCAGTCACCAAATCTGAGCTTCTTGGGGACCCCAACTCTAAGCAGATTATCCAACTCTTTCATCACCAATTCTTTTCGGGGTAAAACCCCTGAAATCATCTCTAATCTTGTTAAGCCACTTCTTCGCCCCACAACAAGTGATGACCTTCAGCAGCAGCAGCAGCATGAAGAAAAAAAGAGTTCGCAGTACCTTCTGCCTTCCAGAAAACCGTCTTTGCAACAGATTCCTGAGGATCAAAAGCCAGTGCCAGTTGCTCATGAGGTGTCTCCCTATCATAAATGCTCTTGCACCCAGGCGGTTGTGAACGGTAAGCACCTACAACTGATTTCTGATGTTTGTGATACATGTTTAGCTGCATACATGTCTGCCTCTCCTCAAGCTAATTTTCTTGCCTTCTCAACTCTGCATGATAGATAGAGCCCTTAATCATCGGTATCATAGAATTATTCTTGTAACATGTGCCATTGTTGAATGCTGGGTTAAGCATTGATGCATGAACAGAACCATTGCTTACTTCAGCAAATGTTTGCATCAGCTTTACTTAGCTAAGTGGTTCATGGTTTAGTAGATAGCATCCAGAGTTGCCAATTATTTCCGTCAAAGGAAAAAAATGGCAATTATGTTTTCTTCAGTACACTGTATTCTCCTGATTATTGCACCAATTCAATATTCTACTTCTTTTCCCCTTGTTTGTTTTTTGAAAGTAAAGGCAGGAGCTCTGCCTCTCATTTAAGAAGGAAAGAAAATTCTTTTCCCCTTATTCTGCATATGAAAATCACTTTGCATGCTTGATCAGTCAGCACAACCATGCATGGCAGTGGTATCACAAAATAGATCTGCAAGCTGTACTTTTGCTGAAGGACAATGATCTTGGGTCCTAGTTATGAGTTTGCCTGCCTTTTTTCACCTTGCACCCTTGCCCCTACTGTTTTCAAATGACTAGAGGCAAAGGTGCAAACTGCAAAGTGAGAAAATAGGACAAAGTCATAGTTGGGCCTCAAAACGTGGGCAACCATGCAATTATATCTTATCAAAATTTGTAGATTTATCACCATATAGTTCTTATCCCTTATACCTGTGGAGTCACTATTTTGAAGTTTTGGTATGTATAATTTATTAAAGTTATAGATCAGAAATGTCATAAGTAGCTTAACTTTTATTTGGAAGGTCTAGCTTTATACTTTGGATGGCTTTTTATCAATAATGTCGTTTTACATTTTATATATTATATTTTATTTAGTTGTTTCTTTCTAGTGATGGCTCATGTTGGGTTCATCTCTAGCCTACCCCAACTTGCTGGGACATGTATATTTAACCTGAATGGTGTACTAGATATTGCACCATAGATAAGTCCTGCAACTTATATTGAGAATTTTCTTGTTTCACCATTGAGCTTGTACTATGTTTTTATGCAGGAATAAATGTTCTGTGTGGTGTGGGAATCCTATCAACGCCTTATGCCATCAAACAAGGGGGCTGGCTTGGACTGGTGATACTTTGTTTATTTGCAATTCTAGCATGGTATACTGGTGTGCTCCTGCGCCGTTGCCTGGACAGCAAGGAGGGCCTTGAGACATACCCAGATATTGGCCATGCCGCCTTTGGAACCACCGGTCGTATAGCCATCTCGGTATGTGATCTTATAAATAATGATTGTGATTCAATTTCTGCACATTTTTAATATGATGTGAATGGAGGAATGCTTTTGTGCTAACTTACCTTGTTTTCCCTTATTTGTGTTTTTTCTGTTGCAGATAATCCTGTATGTGGAACTATATGTAAGTGTTTATTGCTAGCTATCTATCTCAATCAGAATTAGGTGTTCCAAGTAGTGAAACAAAACGATTTGCACCAACAACTTGCATATCCTATACATAAACAGAAGGAAGAAAAATCATAGCTATCAACACTATGCTATTTTTCAGTCAAAGAAAAATAAAGAAAGAAGTCCCTTCACAAGAAAACAAGAGCATCAGCTCTAGTTCAACATGACGATGACTATGAGATCATTAGTCACAAGCATGCTAATCATAAGTTGGGATAATTCAAGTTGGAACCAAAATTGTTTTAAGACAACCAAAATAACTTATGCTGTGATAATTCAAGCTGAAATTGCTAGGGTTAGACAAGAACCAAAATAATATCAAGCTCCTAGACAATTGTAAGGCCATGCAGACTAGAAGTGACATAAGTTGGGGTCAGTGTCTGAAGGGAACAATGGACTTCAGACGCCTGAAAAATTCTTTCATCGGAAAAATAGAATAAACAGAGCAGGTTTAGGGTCTTACTAAAAATAGCATTATTTCTCTCTGAAGAGTAACACTCCTAATCTGCTGTGCAGGCCTGTTGCATCGAGTATCTGATATTGGAAGGTGACAATTTATCAAAATTATTCCCCAATGCACACCTGACCATTGGGAGCTTGACAGTGAACTCCAATGTACTTTTGCAATCTTGACTACCATCATAGTCATGCCGACCACTTGGCTCCGTGACCTTAGTTGTCTGAGCTACCTTTCAGGTCTCCATTTACCTGCTGCTTTGCATTTTGTTTGACAATGCTTTGCCACACATTCAGTGTGTATTCTCTGCGTTTAGTTCAGACATATGCTCTTTTCTCTTGGTGTACCACTCATGGTTTCTCACTAAGTTGATGTGTTTGTAGCTGGAGGTGTCATTGCATCAATCCTTGGAGTCATCTGCCTATTCTGGGTAGGTGTTGTCGATAATGTTGGCTTTGAGAACAAAGGAACTGCGCTGAACCTCCCTGGAATCCCTATTGCAATTGGACTGTATGGTTATTGCTACTCAGGGCATGGGGTGTTTCCAAACATCTACTCTTCTCTAAAGAATCGTAATCAGTTCCCTTCAATCCTTTTTACTTGGTAATTAGCTTATCCACATTTCATATTCTTTTTCCCCTGAAATGCAGCACTCAAATTTGTTTTTTCTTGTCAGCATTGGGTTGTCTACCATTTTATTTGCTGGTGCAGCGGTGATGGGATATAAAATGTTTGGTGAAGCCACACAGTCTCAGTTCACACTGAACTTGCCAGAGAATTTAGTGGTTTCAAAGATTGCAGTTTGGACCACGGTAATTGTTGTTGCTGCATAAACCATTTGAAATTCAAAATTTTTTTTTGAAGGTAAAGGCAGGAGCTGCCGCTCAATTAAGTAGAAAAAGAGGTTTTATGTACACATGGCAACC
Source organism: Themeda triandra (assembly GCA_018135685.1). Taxonomy (NCBI): domain Eukaryota; kingdom Viridiplantae; phylum Streptophyta; class Magnoliopsida; order Poales; family Poaceae; genus Themeda; species Themeda triandra. The sequence goes on along the minus strand of JAENPR010001349.1, from coordinate 154,978 downwards.
ACAATGCCAAAACACAAGGTCCTAGGACCAAAGGAGAAAAAAGTATTCCCAAACTCCACTAAATTGTTTGCCTGCCCATTTCCATGGCCCTACGTCTCTGCATTGTCTTCTTTGGTCATGAAAGCAACTTGTTGCGCCGTCTTATGCACATTTTGGAAGATCCTCCTATTCCTTTCCTTCCAAAGGTTCCACATGATGTATATGCAAACTCCATTGAAGTGTCTACGTTCTTGTTTTTGGCACCATGTATATGCAAATTCAATTACTAAGAAGTCAAGAAACCTTTCCTCGAAAAAAAAGAAGTTAAGAAACCTGAACTTTTGGTTTGTTTAGTGCATGAGATAATCATATGGTGTAGGGTGTGTATTTCTCTCTTTTATGCAACAATAAACTTGCCGACACCACTCTTATTAGGATCTTTTCTCTTTTTTTCTTGAATACGCAAAAGACTGTATCTTTGTATTCTAGTAGAAGAGTTTTTGCAACCACGCTTTCGCGTGTTTCTGGGAGCGAAGATATTATAATAAGCGCTGCTCCCTCACCTTACATCGTTAGTGGATTACATCTCTTATTTTTTGGCGAGGATGTTAGGTCCTTTTACCGGATGAGCAGTAATCATCTACAGTTATTTTGATTCCATCATGCTGAACCTCGTCAATAATATCACCTCTCATTTTTATTGCAGGTGGCAAATCCAATAACCAAATATCCTTGGTGTGCTAATATCGTCTCTATTTTTTTTAACGGGTGCCATTATTTTTCTTGAAAGTGAGCAGAGGAACTGTGTTTCTGTAGCTATTTGCTGAATATATTTCAGAGCATTCTTATATGCAACTATATTTGGCTAGATTATTCTTTATTTTTATGATACTTATGAGATTCTCAACCTTGCTATGTCCTTAACAAATAATCACATATGCATTAACCATAACCCCACTGGCTATGAGTTTGGAAGAGTTGCTGCCACCAAATCAACAGAAGTACTCAAACATAGTCATGCTTAGATCAGCCTTGGTGGTGTCAACCCTCCTCATTGCTCTATCTGTACCCTTCTTTGGTAAGTTCATGAGCATATTTGGTACTAGTATCATAAGGCCCAATTGTGACATGATCCACCAATCTGTTTTTGAGGTTTTTCTTTTTTTTTTTTTGATGAAAATCTGTTTTTGAGCTTTGACAGGACTTGTGATGGCCTTGGTTGGCTCTTTACTCACGATGCTTGTGGTAAGGATCCGTGTTCACCTCATGAGATGTTCAATGTTTATCAATCTGTGAGTCTAAAGCACGTTTTCATTGTAGACCTATATTCTACCTTGCGCATGCTTTTTAGCAATCCTGAGGGGAAAAGTGAGCTGGCCCCAGGTATGAATATATGTGAATAATATTTACTAGATTTGTATTGTTTCATGAACAAATGGGCAGAAATGTCAGGTATAGTAAGTGAAATGAGCAAATAGCATAAAAATGTGAAGAAGAAATGAATATGGTTTGCTTTCAAACATGGTAGAACTAAGACTGTAATTTGAGTCCCTCACCTTGTGTCGAGAAAAAAAAAATGCACGCTAATGCTAATAATGGGATCAATTTTGATTCACAGGTAGCAGCATGCTCGTTCATCATCGTGGTCGGGGTTTGCTGCGCGTGTGTGGGGGACATACTCGTCTCTGTCCAAGATAATCCAGAACTACACATAAGCACACATGATACAGTTATTCCAGCATCCAAATTTAGTTCCTCCTACATAATACACAGTAACCCAACCACCCCATTACTCATGTGCTCACGCTATGAGGTATGAGCCAAAGATATACAAGACAAAATTTTGCCAGCAAATTAGTCAAGTCGATGTATAATAAATTTGTGTGATGTCAATGCTTGTATGTTAATGGATCAACACAAATACGATTGTAGCAAGGATTTGAGGTTGTATCATGCATACATATAACAAGACAATATTTGTGAATTGTCCCACAAAAGATCAGGGTGATTTATGCTGTCATTTTTATGCTGATGCTGTCGATAGGTTTCTTGTGGCAAGATTATTTTTGAGCAAGTGGAGAGGAAAATGAAAATAAATGCATATGTTTGGGACGGTTTTGCTCTAATTTTTTAGCCAAATAGGTGCGCCTCCACAACACTCTGCTCCATAAAAAAAAGACAGAATTGTGAGAGCGCTTCAAAGAGTGCTTCTAAAACTTTAGGTTTTTAGCAATAAAAAAAACTTTAGGTTTTTGTGGAGTTGTTCCACGATGGAGTTTGTGGAGTAGTCCCAACAGACCTCTAGAGAAGGATTGGAGGAACTAATAGTCTGCACCAAGACTGATTAGAGCTTGGCCCATTAGACCAGTGGGAGGTAAAGGGAGAAGGATAAGAGAGGCTAATGTGTTGGACACAAACAAGCTTGATCCATTAGTTTAGCCCGAACTAGAAAGAAGATGGAAGAAGGGAAAGGGGTCCAGTATGAGCTGTCAAACTAGGATCAGTATTTTTTTTATTTGATGACCTCCTACTTTTGAGTTTTGAGGGTTTTTTTTTTATCTACTCTAACACCCCCCACCCCCCAAAAAAAAAAAAAAAAAAAAATCAAGACACAAATTCAATTCAATAGACACCGACATGAGGGACCCGATGTCATTCTCTATTCTTTTATCTTCCTTTCTTGTTCTCATTGATTGAGCTATGTGACCCGGTTGTCGGGAGGAGGTTGCACGCCGTAGAGGGCAAAGAGGGTGTGGGGTGCCGAGGGTCGAGTGCCGAGATAAGAGCTGGAGGCGCCCAAACGCTAGATCCAGTCAAGGAAGAGGGAGGAGGCCGGGTACTCAAAGAGAAGAGCAACCGGTCACCGGACGATGTGGACCAACTAGGAGGCGCTCGCCTCTGTCAGTGTGCAAGGAGGTTCGATCTTGAACCTTTCCTACCAAATTAATATGGGTATAGTCACATGCTCGACAAGTAGGGATTAGCGTACAGAGGGGCACTAGGAGGGAAGAGAAGATAGGGTGCGGGAGCTAGGAAAACAACCAATTGATGGATAGCCTTTGGTCGACGCCCGCGAGATTGAGGGTAAGAGTGAGATTTCAGGGCCTTCCACGTTTTCACATTTTGAAATTCAATCTTTTGAGTTTTCCAAACTTGATCCTGGATGAAGAAACGATCAAAATCAAAGTTATAGATCTCAATTAAAAAGGTATGAAACATTGTAGTGGAGAACTTCTTCAGACCACCTCATCATTTTCGGCAATTGTTTGACAAATTTCATTATTGTTCGTTGCGAACCAGTCTTGACACCGATGTATACTGATTGTTTAACAAAATGAATCTTGCTAGCTGATCTGCTGATTATATATGTCACATGCATGTTGATGTTGATCGATGTTGGGCATACATATCGGGGGTTATTAAAAGTCGCTGCCTCCTGCTCGCACGAGAGCATTCGGAGCATGGGTGTCTTCTGGGCGTCGCGACGTGTGGCACTGTCCATTTTTTTAAAAAACCCCTCGATGTTTTAACAAACTAACCCACCGTCCAGAAACGCTCCCCAATCGTCCGAACCCTAGCCTCTCTCTTCTTTCAGTCATTCCTCTCGATCCCTCTCTCTCGGTCTCTCCCCCGCCGCCGCCCCTCCATGCCCTCTCCTCGATGCGGCGCGCCGCCAGGCGAGCTCGAGCGTGACGCCAGCCTAGAGATGAGCAGCCTTCAAGGGATCCATGGCACGGAGGTGCCATTAGCTCGCGAGGGTCCCGGCGGCCACGAGGTGTTGTTAGCTCGCGAGAATCTGCAGCCAGATCCAAGATGCAAGAAGGCCAAATCGGTGGAGGGGTCGGCGGTGGTGAATGACGCCAGATCTGGCAGTTTTCTAGGCCTCCGGCGTTGACGAGTTCCACATGCTGCTGACGGCGTCCCCTGCTCCTCCACGCTACTGACGGCCTGCAAGGCCATTCGTTCTCGATCTGTGCAGCTGGCCTTCAGTATCGTCCCCTGCAGTGCTAGCCATGTCTAATGGTGGATTCTACTCTCTCCTGGAGCACTCGATGTCTTTCAAATCAAACGATGGTGAGAAGGGGAGGCAGCAGCCAGGTCTAAAGGTGGATGCTACTCTCTCCTCCCATCTATGTTGTATTTACCCTCCATCCGTGAGGTATCTCCCCTAGCATCTCCTTATTTAACCTATGGATTTTAATGCTCCAGTTGTATTTAGGCCCAGATGAACTTTCTATGAGGTGCAACGTAGACAACTGTTGCATCTGAATATATTTTGGCTAACCACGCCGGAAGTATTACAGGTATCCCGTACCTATTGTCATTTTATTGATCGGACCTTAGTGTGATTATTTTTGAAGTAGCATATCTGTGTCATCTGTAAGTGCAATAGAGTTGATCTGCACAACAATAGCTATTTCAGTAATTATTCTTACTTTTGATCTAAATTTTATTGCATAGTTTTGCTAAAGTAGAAATCAGTAGCTTTGGATTGAGTGATGCTAGAAATCTAATGTCTACTGCTTGCAGTGTCAGTTGTTTACCGTTCTTACAGCATAAGAAAAACCTGAATTTTATTGGTTATTTTACGGGACTGTCATAGAGATATAACCTTGATGTTTCGTTGGCACTTCTTTGCATGAGTTTTATAAATTGCTTACTCGATGCCCTTTCACGATTGAATAACCATCTAAACTGTATCCTCATATTGTAGAAGGAACTTGAACTTCTACATGGATGGACTAAGGAAGTAAAGGATTCAACTATTTGTTTCACATGAGTATTTTTGGTGCATAAATGGTAAGCTGAATTTTTCATTGATGTGTTCAATCAAATTCTGCAATCTGAGATTATTTACGGTCTGAGATCAAAGCCTTTATGCTAAATTGGTACAAACTTTTTCAACAATAGTTCTGTCCCTTTTTTATACATTATATAAACTGATGCTTATCCAAATTAAGAAGTATCAAAAGAAAAGTTTCAGAAGCCTGAAATTGAGTGGTCCTTTTCACAGCGGGAGTACATATATCTCTCAACTGTATTACCATGATGGGGCCATCCCTACCTTAATATATGCCATTTGGGACCTTTATCCTAATTAGAGTTCAAACAATACAGGTTCAAACGATACAGAGTTTGCAGAATTCCTAAAATCATTTATGATACAGATGTTTCAGTTGCGGCATAACTAACTTGGACCTTTGCTTCCTTAGTTTATACTTGGGTTTGCAAATGTTGCATTCCAATCGCTGCAGTATGTTTTTGTCCTCCCATCTGCACAGAAATATTCTTCTAATTAGTTACAAGAACAATGTTATTCATTGAGTATCTTTCTCTTTTTTATTATATAGGAATTTTGGTCCAAATGAAAGAACTAGGACTTTGCCGATCGAGCTCCCTTTGCTCACATCTGTAATCTTCACCAAGATGAGATGGTCAAATCTGAGTGCAGATAGGTTGCGGTCGAGGTGAAACCTGAAGAGGAAGGAAGTTGCTAGCGTGACCCCAAGTCAGCCTACAGCCTACAACGGTGTCTAATTATGAAGCGTATATCTGTCATGCATTAAATAGTTTTTGTTTTTTAGTCATTGTAGGGTGCCCGAAGGGCGCCTGATGTTCTAGTTACACTTCAAGAAACATGCATGCATGCTGGATCCTGGCTGCTGATGTCGATCGACGACGATATATAAATATAAATATCACTGCAGGCTGTTGATGGTGTGCGGTCGCGGGATGTACTTGCGGAGCCATATCTGGCGGTAGCCAATGGTGATCTTGACGGTGTGCTCGCCGTTGAGCACCAAGCTGACGAATGCCTCGCTCTTGAAGATTATCCTGCCATACATGGGTGGCGTGCCCCTCGTCGTCTTCTCCATCAGAACACGGACGATGCAGTCGCCCCACTTGCTGCATTGCATTTGCATGCATCAATCAAACGAAGGCGATCGATCGAGGAGATAAATAAATAAGCACCGCATGCAACAATGGAGCTTACTTTCTGAAGTAGTCGAATATCTCTTGACGATCGACGGCGGGCTGCCCCTTTGAGAAGGTGACGAACATGGAGCGGCAGTCCTCCGGCACGGTGACCGGGCTGCAGGTGTAAGGCGCCTCGAGCTCCGGCATGCGACCGACGAGCCCTGTCTGGTAGCGGCGCAGCAGGCGGTAGAGGCGGTTGTCGAAGATGAGGGCGCCGACGCCGTCGAGGATGTCGGCGACGCCGCGCACGACGAGGTCCTGGTTGAAGGCCAAGAAGGCGGTGTCGATGCCGATGCCACCGTCGTGGCATTGGCAGAGCGCGGAGATGAAGGGGATGGGCGGGAGCACGACGCCGGCGGGGTGATGGCCGCGCAGGGAGTCCAGGATGCGGTTGGCCTCGCTGGCCACCGTTCTGACGGCCGTGGCGTCGAGGGTGGGCAGGTGGCGGATGGGCGTGGCCTGGTGGATCAAAGCCTGGTCCAGCCACAGCAGGAGCGCCACGGCGTTCCGTGCCTGCTCCGGGTGGCTGCCCATGCCGATGAACCGCTCGTACACGCTGCGAGCGTCGCAGTAGAAGTAGAGCATGTCGCGGACGGTGAGATTTTGACCTGCTGCCGCCGCCATTGCTAGCTAGCTAGATAGCTCCTAGCTGCAAGCACAACAGATTATATATATTGCTGATTGATTGATGGATGGAAATCCTAGCTATGAAGGTCGATCGATGCAAGGGAAGCGCTGTGCGGGCTCTGGGTATTTGTAGAACCAAATGCAACCAGCAGAGAGCTGCCGGCAGGTTATTTGGTTACATCAAACCATCGATCGACCGGTTTCTCTTTCTCACCCTGCCCTGCTGGCTGCTGGGTCAACTGTAGGTCAAAGCCGCGCGCCCCGCCGTTACGACATGCATACTGACAGCTCCTAAGCAATGCCAAAAAAGAGAGCGCGGGAGACATGCTGCTTGCGCGGTTTCAAACTAACGGACGCCATCCATGGCTCAGCCAATCGCGTCGTGCCACGTCCAACAACTTATATATACGAACCCTTTCACACTAATCTCCTGATTATTACCAAATATATATATAAACGGTCATATATATGAACACAGATGATTTAAATTTTGCGGCCACATGTCATTTTGCTGGCAGTGATTGACACTACACCTAAAATAAAATACTAATATTGGTACTAGTAATAAGCTGCTTTTCCTTTTTCCTTCCAAATTTGGCTACATTTCGAAACCTGTTTTCTAGCTGTCTAGTCACTATCCTTGGCATGCAGTGAATGGCTACCTCAATTTATATTTATGGACAAATTATAATTAGCTACAGTGTAGCACCCCTCTACGTTCACAAAAGTAGTAAGTATATTTCTTAATTTGTGCCCTACATACGCAAAGAGCCCTCAAACACTACCATCGAATGAAAGCACCCCATATTTTTTCGAGAGCAGGCTATGCATGTATTTCATTAAGAAGAAGAGAGTGGTCCAAGGACCTGTTACAAGAGGGTCCCTGAGTAATCCAAGGATTATCCATAAAGTCCTCAACACAAAAACAAAGTAAGAACATGGAGGTGGGGGACCTCCACCTAACAACCCCAAATCGAACCTAATACAAAGAACTCGACACCCGCAGTAGCCGGCGAGCGAGACACAAACTTCTAACTCTGTCCAACTCCACCTCGGCAAAAAAGAATCTGCCGGAAAGGAGCTCAAACGGGCAGCCAACTCCGCTGGAGACAACCTGCACCTACAACGGACACTAGCTGGCATACCTAGGTGAGGAACATGAAGCACAAATAGGCGCAGCACGATGACCAACACGCGGGGAGAAGCGACGTGCAGCAGGCGAGCAAACAACATGGCATTGACTTTAAAGACGGGATTTGACGCTTTCGGGATTTGACAGGCTCGGCGGGATTTGACGCTTTCGGGAAAAATAAATGCATATTTTCTATTGCGCCGGATGCAAAATTTGGTTGAAATCATGCTACCTCTGTTGATCAAGTTGGTATACTTGTTGGATAGCATGTCTGAGAAGTTGGCATCATGACGGGCTGAAAACGGAGTTTTATCAGCGCCGGACGCAGCGGCCGGACGCGTCCAGCGCGTGTTGGATCGGCTCGAGCAGGTGGCTCTGCGAAGCAAGGCGCCGGACGCCGAGGAGGCGCGTCCGGTGAGCGCCGGACTCGCACCAGAAAGTTCTGGAGTTGGTTGTCTCGCGCGCGCTGGGCCGCCGGACGCGTCCGTCGGGGCGCGCCGGACGCAGGCGGCGGACGCATGACGTCAGCAACGTTCAAAGGCAACAGTCGACTCGCTGGCGTGGCAGAAGGGCGCCGGACACATCCGGCGGTCCCGAGCGGACGCGTCCGGCGCGTGCTGCTCTGCCTCCCGAGGGGGTAACGGTCAAATTTGTTTGAGGGCCTATATATAGAAGGTGGCCGGCCCTTGGGGAGGTCTCTTGGCCATTTCTCATCCCTTGTTCATTCTTTGAGCTAAGAAACACTCTCCCACTCTTCTGCCTTGCTTGGTTGATCATCCTAAGAGAGATTGAGTGAATCACCTAGTGCATTGCATTGCTTGAGGGCATCTAGTGGCACTTGTGGGTGGTTTCGCCGGTGGATTTCTTGTTACTCTTGGAGAGTACCACTCCTAGCCGGCTTGGAGATTGTTGGAGGCGTTGGCAAGAGAAGGTGATTGTTCTTGGCCACCTCCGATTGATTTGTGAGAGGTTCTTGTGCTCACCTCGTGGGGATCGCGAAGAGTAACTCTATTGGATTGCGCGTGTCGTTGAGTACCTCACTTGAGAGTGGTGCCTTGTGGTTTCCTTGCGGGGAAGTGCCTTGCGGGGCAAGTGGCTTGAGGGTCACACCAAAGGACCATCTAGGTGTTGGTCGACACAACGGGTGACGTAGCTTGGCGGTGCCCAAGTGAACATCCGGGGATAAATCATTGTGTTCATCTTGTCTCCGGTGATTGGTCATCATCCTTTGTGTGTTGCCGATTGTGATTGTTTGTTCATTCTATTGGTGATTGGCAACCTCGACTCTACGCGTCGATAACAAGTCTCTATCCCTCTTGTATTACTTTGAGTACCTTTTTGCAAAGTAGAATTGCTTGTGTGGTCGGTCGGGAACCACTTCTTGTGTAGACTAAACCCCGTGGGTAGAATTGCTTGTGTGGTCGGTCGGGAACCACTTCTTGTGTAGACTAAATCCCGTGGGTAGAACTCTTGATCACTAGTGGTAGCTCTTGTGTGTACTAGTGATCACCTACTAGAATTGTTTGGATAGGAGGCTTGCAACACCTAGTAGGCTAAGCATAATTTGCTATCCGCCGTTTGTGTATCTAACGAAGTTTGCTTAGTGAGTTTGTAGAATTTTTTATAGGCTATTCACCCCCCTCCCCCCGCTCTAGCCATCTAGGACCTTACGAGCCCCCGAGGACCGCCCACCGAAGCCACCAGTCGCCACCGACCGCCACCTGCAGGACCGGCCACCGAAGCCGCCCAGCGGGGAGGAGCAGATCCGGCGAGCAGCGCCCTGTCCCGGCCCCCTGCCCGCCGCACCGCGTCGCTGACATCGCCATTAGGGATGGAGGTGAAGGGGAGAAAGAAGGTGGGGGTGGGAGGCAGGGGCGGGCGAACAGAACCACCTTTCGGGGGCCGTCGCGGGCCACCGCGCCGCACGGGAGGGCGGCGACGACGGGCGGAGGGGAGGCCGGAGGCGGGGGGGAGGGGGCGGGGCTTGGGGCCGGCGCCGGGGTGCCCCCGAGTCGCCCGAGTCGGGGCACTCGGGGTCGGGGGAGAGCGTCCCCGTAAGTACCTGTTGGTGCACCACTTAATTAATCATATTTACAAGAAGTTTATATCTCAGACTGGATGGTATAAGAATGAAGAACAAGAGTTCGCAATTGAGCGTGCTTCATCAATTGTTGCTTGGTTCACACTTTCTTTAACTTTTTTCTAACAAATAGGTCCTTGAGAAATATAAAACTAGCACATATAGGTTCATGCAGATCCTTGTCACATCCATGTCCATATCCTATCACTGCATTGTTGTTAAGGCAACATGACACTAACATTACGCACATAATCATCATCAAACTCCACATCTATGAAAAATTAGTTGTTAAGAACTACAGAGTTGGAGAATTTAAAGAAGAGAAGAAGAAAGAGGAGCCAAAACTTCATCCAACCCTAAGAACCATCTCCCAAGCTATTTTTGGAACCAAGGTGGGTGAATCTTGCCTCGACCTCATCCTTCAACCTATAAATCAATTTAGGTAGTTCCAAGACCTAGATTCACCATTGTTAGGTTAGCTAGAGTGTTACACCTAGGGATGTTCAACACAATGTACCTTGCTAGATAGACCCAATGTATCCTAGCTAGAACACCTTTGCAAGCCAAGGTTGTGCGCATTGATGGATGGTCGTCCGTTCACATTCATGAACAATCCATTTGACCAGAACCCAACTGATACACACAAATTGTCTTTATGTAGGACTTATGGATAACCCGTCGATTCACCACAGACAATGAACCAACACCGACACTTAACCAGTTTTACTTTAGAATCACAACTGCACTGACACATAATTCGACATTATCTAATGGACATTTTGTGGAATTCTCTCTCTCTCTCTCTCTCTCTCTCTCTCTCTCTCTCTCTCTCTCTCTCTCTCTCTCTCTCTCTCTCTCTCCTCAATGCACACAGGTCGACCACAAGAATTTGAACTTCAGAATCAAAGGTTCCTAATATAAGATTCTCGGCTATACCACGCATTGTGTCATTCAGATATATGCATTGTGTTCTCTGCTCCATTCCATGCTGGTGGGCTTATGGATATTGCTTTGCAAGCTCATTTGAATAATTAGGAGTTAGTAGCAGCTTGGTATTTCAGTTGGTGGGATATGATGCAGCATGCTCCGGCCAGTTCAACACAGGCGGCAGCAGGCCACACAGCAGAGCTCGTCTTGGCTAGTGAATTGCAATTGCAAGCAGAGCAGAGTGATGTGCACGTGCAGCATGCGATGGAAGTAGTATGTGCAGTGTGGTCAAAGAGGACGACGGACTGGTCAGTGGTGGCCGGTGCTGAGGGCGGTCAGGGCACGGCAGGCCAGGCCAAAGCCTGCAGTTTCAATTTGTTGTGCAAGGAAAGATTTTCACTGCTCACCTTTGACAAACAAGAGATGAGGAAACCGAGGAAGCTATTTCGGGTTATCCTCCGACTCCCTCGCTAGCTCACATGTAGTAAAGCTAGTCGTCGATCCTTGTCCCATCATACAATTCAACAGTGAAACGCAACTGCTACATGAATGAATGCACGATCGTCCCGTCGTCTACAGTGCCGTCGTCGATCAATCCTGCGTGTTCATGGCCCGGACTCCCTCGCACTCCTCGCGGAGGGAGATCGCCCAGTCAAGCAGTCCAACGCGCGCCATGATAGCCTGCACACAACTGTTCACTTACTTGTTCAGTAGAGCGAGCGGTGAGAGTGTGAGCTGAATGAGTGCGAGTCGTGTAGTGGATCATCTGCACGATAAATTACGACGACAACGATCAATCCGGGCCGCTCCATGACAACCTAGCTACTGAGACACAGAGGCAGCACTAGTGATGGATGTAGCCGGACACCGGTCTCGTGTGTACAAATAGGCAGCTAGCCAGCAACACCGTTTCGTTCCACTCACTACTAGCTAGTCACCACCAGCAATCTATAACCGTCGTCCATTACTACGCCCTAGCAAAGAAGCACTCCGGCCGCCATAGGAGTCGTATCGATCGTATCTCTTAGCAGCAGCAGCAGCAGCAGCAGATCGAGCTAGATCTAGCCGTAGCAGCTAGCATGGATGAGAGGGAGAGCAGGCAGCAGCAGCAGGCGGCAGCGGCATCGTCGTCATGGAGCTACAGCTACAGCAGCAGCTGCAGCTTCACTTGGCCACCGCGATCCTACCCCTGCAGCTTCTGCAAGAGGGAGTTCAGGTCCGCGCAGGCACTCGGGGGACACATGAATGTCCACAGGAGGGACAGGGCAAGGCTCAGGCACGGCGCCTCACCTCCTCCACCTCCACCACCACCGGCCAGGGTGGCACCGCCGGCGACGATGACGATGATGATTCCCAACCTCAACTATCCGCCACCACATCAGTACCATCGCCATCGCCCCAGCAGCAGCAGTAGCAAGAAGCCGCTGTTTGATCGTGACGATGGTCGCCTGTCGTCCATGGAGCTGGATCTGGAGCTTGGGGTTGGAGTGGTGTGCAGCAATTGCAACACTGCTGCTGCAGCCACCCCTACTGCGGCGCATGCTCCAGCAGCAGCAGGTGGTGCCCCGGAGGATGCTGACGTCGGCGATCTCGACCTTGAGCTCAGGCTGGGTGTCTCTTCTTCATTCTAGCTTAAGCTTCCTTCCATCACACACACGTCGGTCGGGTGCATGATGTATATATGCTCTGCCTATGCAAATGCATATGCATGGATCGGAATCGAGCCGTCCATAAAATTAAATCCCAGAGCTGAGCCGGCCTTTCTGTAGTAAATTGGACTTGTGCTACCACAAGATCGTAGAGATGAAGACACCGGTCTATCTCTAATTCTCTCTTAGTAGTTCTCTGTATAGTAGTAGTAGCAGTAGTAGCAGTAGTAGCAGTAGTAGCAGTAGTAGTAGTAGTTGATGTCTTGATGATCGATGCATGCCTAGGATAGGATCAATTGGCATTATGTCTATTGTAGGCATGTCTCTTTGATTCAGTTAGCTAGTCGCTTGATCGATGTATTAACTTTATCACGAGGAAATTAAAATGTTATGCCTCGGCTTCACATCTCTATTGTCTCTATGTATATATACATTATTATTTATATATAAACTAGTTGAATTCTCTGCACGGTGCTCTTGCTATGCCAATTTTAGGATGGTAATTTATGAGAGAATAAAAAAGTTAGGCGAATTTGGTTGTGGGACACACCGAAAAACGTGTAATTTGTTGGCACACACCGCAACGATGAGAGTTTGCCGGAACACATCGCAAATTCATGTTTGTTTGCCAAAACACACCACAATGAATATTTTACTCATTTCTTGATTTTGAGGAGAGAGAAGGCTGGAAAAATGTCCAAACTACCCTCATCTTTAACCTCTGCTTCTTCACTGCTTATTCGCCGTAACACACCCGCCACCGTCGATTTGGTGGGTAGTCCGTCGGACCGAGCGTTGTCAATTGCTGGTGGTTCTCCCTAGCGCATCACGTCCCGCCCGAGCCAAGCTGCGTGCAACAATGAGCAAGGTGCGGGCACAACTATGCGGCCATGGCAGACGCTGCCTCGGCCTGTCCAGGGGGGTCGTAACCTTGCCTGGGGTGGGTGCGGCCTCGACGGGGCCACGGCCATGGCGGACAGCAACCACATCCGCCGGCTGGGCGCTGCTCACAACCTCACCTCGCCGCCTTCTTCTAGGACCTCGATGACGAGTCCGTCGTTGTCCTCGATGTTCTCACACTGCACCTCGATCTCGTCCACATCCATTGCAGTCGATGCGCACCAGGTCAAATCCACCTGACCACATGCGTGTCTATCCACTGCACCTCTTCCTCTGTATCTCTCAATTCCCTTTTTTTCTCCATCAGCAATAGCAAACCAAAGTAAAATCTGATGTGGAGCAAGCAAGCAAAGCAACTACAAAGATTAGACAGAGGCTTCCTGTACATGCTCCCATACGTGGCTACTAACCTGATCCTAGCTCGTGTGGAGCCGTCTATGGCGCCATCCCGCAGTTGCAAAGTTCGTTGATTTGTCCACGCCTAAGCTCAAATCAAAGATTTGCCAGGGCCGAGTATGGAGGGCGGTGGCCTTGCTGGGGCAGCCGAGGCCTCGCTGGGGATGGGCGCATGGCCTTGCCGGGGATAGGGGCACAGCTTGACCGGACGTCGAGTATGACCATGCGCCACGTGCTACAACTAGAGGTTGAAGATGAGGGTAGTTTAGACATTTCTCTGGCCTTCTGTCTCCTCAAAACCAAGGAATAAGTAGAATATTGAGTGTGGTGTGTCTTGGCGTACGACCATAAAAATTTACGTTGTGTTCTAGCAAATTTTCGTCGTTGTGGTGTGTGTCAATAATTACATGTTTTTTCATTGTCACATAGCCAAATTTGCCAAGTTACTATTAGAGATGGAGCGACGTATGTTCTAAGATTATTTATGGGTGATACGATGAAATAGAATGTGTGCCGTAATGTATACGATTGAGTCTATGTTTGCCCCCCAAAAAAACTTTTATGGTAATATACTTAGTTTCAACAACCAACTGCAAAAACCGGGTATATTTGACGCCTCGGCTATATATTAAAACCATTCACAATGGTCGAGTAAAAATTAGAAGACTGTGCCAAGTTGGAAAACAATTTTAGAACCACCTGCAATTTTTATATTAAGTATGTAAGCAAGATTACTACATACCACAAACATGATAGATTTACAAAGGCATTTGATGATAAATGGGACCAATTTGAATATTTAGAGCTAATAAAAAGTGACCAGTTTGAATATTTAGAGAGCTAATAAAAAGTGACATAGTCGATGTAATATTTTTTTATAGTCTAGGTCAAACGATTAATAAAATGATATTTTTTTTTTTTTCGATGGGAATGGAAGAGGCGAATTCTATCCTGATAATGGGGACCACATGGCAGCCTGACTTGATCCGTACTTATGCTGGTTATCCGTCCATATCCATCCTCCAGATCCGATCCAACGGTGGAGGAAAAAGCAAGGAGCGGGAGCGCGACGGGGCCAACGGCTCTCTTCCTCCTGTGTCGTGTCGTCGTCTTCTTCCTCTAGCTGTCTGTTGTAGGCCGGCCGTTCCCCACTTTACTACTCCACCCACCCACCCGAACCCGACCTCACCAGATCGCCGGTCAAAACCCTAGTCAAACCTTCCCGTTTGATCCCCAGCATCCAATCCCGCCTCCAATTCGCCACCTCACGAGTCCAAGGATCTCATTCCAAGCGGAATCCCCCGTCCCATCTGGATGGGCGATGGCGATGCTGCGTCGGGGACGGGGACGGGGAGGAGGTGCCCCAAGCACCCGTCGGAGCCGCCCTTCACCGGCTTCTGCTCCGCCTGCCTCGTCGACAGGCTCCACGCTACGCATCTAATTGCTGGGGTTGGGGTTGGGGTTGTGGCCTCCCCTTCCCGCCAGCCGCCGCCGCTGCCTTCACTTCCCTTCCACCAGGACCTGGAGGAGGAGGAGGAGGGGGATGACCTCCCGCCTCCTTGTTCCACGGCCACGGGGAGGAGGATAGGGGAGGCAGGGAGGACCACGCTCCTTCGCCTCTTCCAGCTAGAGGACCAAGGAGAGGAGCGTGAACAGGGCACCGACACCGGCACCGGCACCGGCACCGGCACCGGCACCGACGCCGAGGCCGCCGCCTCAACCAGTGGCGGCGACGCCCAAGATCCGCCACCTCACCTCCAGCGCAAGCGCTCCCTTCGCAACTCCTGCAGCGAGTGGATCGCCTGCTGCGACGCCGCCGCCGCCAACCATTCCTCCTGCCTACCCTCCCGTCAGTCCCTCGACGCCTCTTCCTCCGCCACCTCCGCCGCAGCTGCTTCTGCTGTGGCGCTGGCGGCTACTAATCCACACCCAAACAACGCCGCTGCTTCTGCTGCCATGGTGGAGAGGAGGACCGGGAGCCTGAGGTGGAACCAACTGTGGCCAATCAAGGGCTTCCTCGCCAAGCCCCTGCTCAACAGGTCCTTCTCCGAGTCCTCCAGGTCAAGCTACGCCCTCCACCCCGGGAGTGTGGGCGCCGCCATTGCAAGATGCTCTTCGTCCCAGTCGCAAGGTATTCGACTCAACGGCAGCCACTCCGTGTCTTCGGCTGGGAATGGTATGGACTCTTCTGAGATATCACTCCCCGGTGGCGGTGATTCTGTTGGACATGCCGCACATGTCCACCATTGCCGGCCTCGCCTCAAGGATAGGCTCCATTGGCTCCGCCGCAGCCGCAGCGTCCACTATTCTTCGCCTACCAGCACCGTGGATGCTGGTTTTACTCCTTTCAGGACCAGAAGCAGCAGCACCAGGAGCACCACCGCACACAAAAGGTTTCCTGCTGCCTTCTTTGCTACACAAAGACATCAACGCTGATAATTCTTATAGGGCCGTCTGACTGCTTTGGCTACACAATTTGTTGTAGAATCAGTAATTACAAACTACCTCAAATTGTAACTACTCCCTCCGTTCCAAATTAGTATAAGTTACCATGGTAATAAGCCGATAGGGTAGGGCTGATAATTCTTCCTCATTCTTTGTTCTCTCTATATATGTTGAAAATGGGACAAACCGCTGGAGTGCATTCATTCCCACCTGTCTACTCTGTTATGGCTAATGAGCAATTCTGTGCTGTGGTTGCCCAATTATACCAACCGAAACCAACTATGATTTCATACTTAGCTGCTTGCAACTGACTGTCAATGATGTTTCCAAGTTGGTTTGCATGTTGTAACTCAGGTAATTTATTTGGATGCCCTTGAGCTCTTTTGGCAAACTTGCTATATTATTTACATGTAGTGTACAGGTAAACCATGAATCTGTAAAGATTCTACCAACTGGCTGTGCAATTTTGGTTGTGGCAGGACCTTCTTACAACTTGCA
Organism: Themeda triandra; assembly: GCA_018135685.1. Lineage (NCBI taxonomy): Eukaryota > Viridiplantae > Streptophyta > Magnoliopsida > Poales > Poaceae > Themeda > Themeda triandra. The sequence continues at coordinate 138,366 of JAENPR010001349.1, read as the reverse complement.
ACCTGTAGTTATTTGTTGCCTGCTGCTTCAATTTTGAGCCTGTGAGTTACTCTTTTCTATTGCTTCTGAATATACTGATTGATGGTCTTCCATGTTTATCTTCAGTAATAAACTACCTCAAATTGCAAACTAGCATGGTAATTCTCCCCAATTCTGTGTTCCCCATATATATGTTGAACATGGCAAATCACTGGAGTCAAATATTGCACATTGTAACTCAGGTAACTCTTTATTTGGATGCCCTTGAGCTTTTTTTGGGGGGCAAACTTGCTATATGTACATGTCGTGTACAGGTAAACCTTGAATCTTTATGGACTCTACCAACTGGCTGTGCGATTGTGGTTGTGGCAGGATCTTCTTACAACTCGCAACCTTTAGCTATTTGTTTCCTGCAGTTTGAGCATACTATTGTGCACCTTTGCTGCATGAGCTGTGATACTGACTGACAATGCACTAGATCCATTGCATTGCCTAGTTTTGAGCCCCTTTTATGTTTGTGTTATTCAGCAAGCTATGTGATTTCGGCATTTTGGCTTTGCTCTGACACGGGCGGAGGAAGGACTGGTGCTGCCGGGGCTGCAGCACCGGTCCACCTCAGAAAATCATCATTAGCACTATTACATCGGAGCTGGTATAAAGAAAACTGTCCACTTCGCCCATCTAAAATTTTCTAAATCCAAAAGTTCTCCGTACTCTCCTGTCCAGGTTCTGTCCTTTGTTTATGTCTATTTACCCCCAACAAATTCGAGACGAAAACACAATTTTATGACGAGGGACAGGAAAAGGGGACAAATGTAACTAAGCGATGATTTCATCCAGTGCAAACTTGAAAAGTCGACAGTAGTAAATGGAACGGACAGGATGAATGGTTGAGGGTAGCACAATTTTAATTTGATCGATATGATCCTCACAAATATATGAATTCAAGATGCATGCTGAATAATTCCTTATTAGTTTACTACTAGGGAGCGAAGATATGCGTGGCCGGATGGATGCATAGATAGATGGATAGATTGTCTTCGTATTGTTGATGGATCGACGAGCAGGGAGATCGTTCAGTTGCTCTGAGTCTGAGGCGGCGGCTCCAGGTCGTGGTGGTGGTGATCACCATTGCTCTCCTCCTGCTGCTGCAGCTGCTTCTTCCTGAAAAGCTTGCTGTCCAAGTGCTGCTTGAACGTGCGCGGCGTGAACCTGGCGGGCTGGTCTGCCGTGACGAGCTCCGGCAGCGGGCGCAGCAGCACGGCTTCCGGTGGCGGCTCGCAGAAGACGACCCAGGAGATGCGCACGGCCTCCCGGTTGACGAGGCCGCGGTGCAGGACGCTGGTGTAGCGGCCGTTGCTGAGGATCTCAAGGGCGTCGCCCACGTGCACGATGATGGTGCCCGGCTCGTCGCGCGCCGTGACCCAGCGGCCGCCGTGGAGCACCTGCAGCCCCGGCACGCCGTTGTGGAGGATGAAGGAGAGGGCGCTGACGTCCGTGTGGGTCTCGACGCCGACGGCCAGCTCCGGCTGCGGGCACTTGGGGTAGTAGTTGATCTTGAACTGCAGCAGGAGGTCGAGGTCTTCCCGGTGCTGCTGGTGTTCATCGTCGGTGGGGGTGATGAGCGCCTTCTCTAGCGCGTCGGCGCGTTGGAGGAGCCCCATGGAGAGGATGGCGAGCAGCGTGGAGGCGAGGTCCCGTGTCCGGCGTCCGAAGTCGCGTGTGGCGGGGACGTAGTCGGGCGGGTGCGCGGGCCAGAGCTTGTGGTCGGCGAGCCCGTCGGGTTGCAGCAGGTGGAAGAGGTAGTCCTCCCACTCGCGCTGCCCGCAGGCGTTGGTGGCGAGGCGGCTGCCGTATCCCTGCAGGCGGCCGGCGGCGGGGTCGTTGGCGTAGGCCTCCTTGTCCTGGATGGGAAGCGCGAAGAAGGCGGCTCCGGCGGCCCGCAGGCGGTCCATGAGCTCGGCGGGGATGCCGTGGCCGGCAACGTGCATGACGCCCCAGTCCGCGGCGGCGGCGCGTACGGCCTCCACGCACGCGTCCCGCTGCTGCTGGCTGCTGGTGCCGTCGAGGAAGGGGGAGATGTCCACGACGGGGATCCGCGGCGCGGTGTGGTCGTTTGCATGGGTGCGTGCTAAGTCGAAGGCGTCCCCGAGGCTTTCTCGCTCGTCGGCGGGGCGGACATACTCGGCCGGGATGGCGGACAGGCCGCTCAGAGCCTCCACGCGCGCCGGCAGCTGCAGCCCCGGCGATGACGACGCCATCTTGTAGCTAGTAATAATTCAGTATTGCCGACTAGCTTTTGAGATTGATGGATTGATGGTCGATCGCCGATGCCCTGCAGTACCGTGATGCATCGATCTCTGCTTCTTGAGATTTATAGAGAGATGACACATACTTACTTGCTGTACTCTGCAATGCAGTGCATCGCGTACATGCTCGCATGCTTTCCTTGCATGCATGCATGCCTCTTGGGTGGTTGTTAGCTGCAATTCTTGTCCAAGCGACACTCTTGACTGGTTGGTGCTTGCGATTGCGAGTTGCGACTACAGACGGTGCGGTGGACGGGGTTTGGATTGTTTGGTGGTTGCCGCGCCTGCGCCTGCGGGCGGCACGCGCTGTGGGCTGCACTCTCCGGCTCTGGCAATTGCTGGATGGAGCCAGCTACCACCGGAACACGTGCCAATCCGACGGTCACAGACGCATAAGGCGGCCAGCGGCCACATTTGTGTTGTCAAAGCTGCTTAGCCCGGGTGTCAATGTCAACTAAACATCTATCTTTTCCTGAAAAAAGAAGAAGATTCAAATAACTTCTTACCTCTGTTAGTTTTGTTCTCTCTGTTGGTTAGGGAATTTTTCAAACTGTTTTCATTCTTTTCTTAGGTGAAACAAAATTTTAATCTAAATTTTTGGCACTTTTCTTAACCTTATATCGTAAGAAACCATTCTTTTTGGGCTTGAAAACCTTGTAAAATTTTCTGTAACTATTCTTTTATTCAATTGGAAAAAAAAAAAGGGTCCCCGACCGGTTCGGTAAAAAAACAGCCATCTCTCTTGCGACGGCTGGCCTATTCGCTTTGTGATCTGTGCTAAAATATTTTAAAATTTGTTATTTGTGATTTGTACCAACACACACATCTTATTTTTCCTTATTCTTTCATATGAAAAAAATTGTCTCTCATAATCTGTGATAAAACATAGAAATCTATTATCAAAGCACAGATCCGGCCATTGAATGATGATAAAAGAGCCCTAGACGTCGCAAGAAAAGTTAGCTATATTTCTTGCGAAAGAAATATAGCAACTCCCAATTGTTTGATATCTACATAACTTTTCCAGGGAAAAAGAGTTGTATAGTTTTTTGAATTACTTTTTACACTTTTTCTAAATCCCTTTGTCGCTGGGTTTTGGAAAACCCCCTACGATGTTCTAGGCCGCTCGTGGTGATGTTCTGCTATGTATCCGGCGATGTTACGTTGATGCTCGGTTTTTTTCTCTCCGCGACACTCACTCGATGTTCGGCCTATGTCCTCGGTGATGTTCCGCATCGATGCTCTATGTTCCGCGAACGGTTTCTCGATGTTCTGCTTCCAGCGATGTTATGACCTGTGTATGACGATGTTCTGGCCTATGTATGGCGATGTTCCGCCGACGCCGCCTGTTTTTTTTTTTTAAAAAGGTGACTTGGATTTAGCAAATCCCTACTTTTTATTAAGTCCATTGACCTCTTAAGTCTCAACTATTAACACAACCAAGTTTACCACCCTCAACGCTGATGTGGTGCTTATAGAATGACAAATGTGGGCACCATGCATAGATGTAAACGGATCAGATACGACCGGATATCGCTATTATTACATTTACTTTGTATTTCTATTTCGTATGAATTCGAATATGAATAGTATCAGATATGTTGGATGAAATGTGAATGGTTATCAACATCATAAATATGTAATTTGAGTGTTTGGATACGAATACGGTATCAAATGTTAAATATCCAGAACTGAACATAGATAGATTTGAGCCCTCTAAACAAATCTGGTCTTTGAAATGGTTAGAAAATATCCATATAATTTTCATCCCTAGCATCATCTATGTAAACAACCGTTCAAAAAGTTGTTCTACATGTTAGAAATTTCAGTTGTTAGTTGATTTGTTTACAATTTATTATTTTTATATCTTACAAACGAAGTCGAGTTTAGACAAGACATTTTTCATGGTTGTATTTCATCATATCATCTACATGTGTGATTTTTTTGGATAAATTTAGATGACTTTTTGTCATAGTTTGTATGTGTTTATACCTAATACGTTGCCTTTTTTAAAAGACTTCTTTCCTTGACGACCAACACACACACATAGAGTGGAGCAAATTTTTTATGTACAAGAGGAAAACAAAAACAATACTCCCTCCTTTCCATTGAAGTCTCGTACGTTTTTTTACTTTTAAAGGCTTTTTTATGCTTATTGTTTGACCACACTATTACTAAAAAGATTGTAGAAATATTATTTATTTTGTTATGATTTATTTAATCATTAACGATACATTAATGATATTTATTTAATTGCTTAAAAATTTTAAATAAAACAAGCGGCTAAACAAGAAGTTTAAAAAGTAAAAAACAACACTTTTAAGGGAACGGAGGGGAGTATGTAGTAGTAAAAATAGAAGCGCCTATAAATTAATAAAATGGTAGGAAAACGGGTCAAGCAGGGGGGAATAGAGCTATAATTTCATTTCTCCCTTGATTAAAAGGGGTGGAGCTATCTGTTTAGTCGAAATGAGATTGTCAAAGGAGAGGTAGTAGGAAGTGGTTAGTCGAGCAAAAGAGAATAATTTTTTTATTAGCATACATACATATATAATGCTCATTGTCATTGACATGTATTCCGTTTATAACTTGATGGAATATTGTAGTATATACACCGTATATTTCACAATACACAAAACTAAGGTACCTAAAACCAGTATAGTATTAGTAAATGAAAATGAGATACATAATCACCGATATTGATGGATGACTAGTGCCATTAGTAGTGATAGGATGACAACGGATTGCGCACTGCACCGTGTGTAACATCATCGTCATTATTGATGGATGAAGATGAAGATACGATGGATCTTCGAATCTTCATTAGACGTGGGTGGCGCACTGGGACTGGGAGGGGAAGGAGGACCCCTGTTGCTGCACCGTCGGCCCCTGCAGCAGCACGGCGGCGATGCAGTCCACGGTGAGGCCGTGCGTGGCGGACACCCAGGCGGCCACCTTCCAGCGGAGCTGCCCCTGGACGCGCACCCTGAGCAGCGCACGCTCAGGCGGCGGCGGCGACGGCGACGGAGACCTCCAGCTCCAGGCTGAGCTGGACGTGAGCATGGCCGACAGAACCACGTCGCCCTCGGGCTGCTCTAAAGGCGTGGGCATCAGCGGCTCGGCGCCGCCGAGGGGCACACCGGCGTAGGAGGCAGTGGCCTGGAGCTGGTCGTAGAGGGCGGTGGCGTGGGCGTTGGGGTTGTGGGCCGTGAGCGCGGCGTCGACGGTGACTATAGTGGCGGCAGAGGCGTTGGCTACCGTGGCCGTGGCGGCGAGCAGGGAGAAGCTGGGGTTGGAAGGGCGGAGGGTGAGCCACAGGATGAGGGCCAGCGACAGCAGCGACGCCACGGTGGAGGAGACGGCGACGAGAGCCCGACGACGACGTCGATTGCAGTGGTGATGGTGGTGGTGGTGCTTGTGCGGCCGGGAGGACGACCTGGAGCAGTCCCTTGGGGAATCCTCTGGATCACCCGTGATCAGAGACATGATGATCTCCCTAGCCTACCTACTTAGTTTGGCTGCTGCGCTCTTGCTGCGGCTGGCCGGCCGGCCACATCGAGGATGATGGATGGGGCAATTCAGGACCGGGAGATGCTGAAAGTAAATAAAGTTGTAAAAGTTGGCTGAGACGTGGATTGGAGATAAAAGAAGGAATGAATGAACGACACTGCTGCATGGCGTAAAGCTCAAGCACAATGCCAATGCAGGGCAGGCTCCATACATCCCGAGGTCATCAAAATATCAACAAGTGATTAGATCTTGTCTTAATCGAAAAGGTGCTTTCACTGGGACGCAAGTTTGTTACATGTTCATTCATATAGATATTCTAATATATACATACAGTGGCAAAAATTTATATTTTGGAGTTGGTGTCCATTTTCGGTGTCCCTGTCCAAAACGTCGCAGATTGCAAACCGGAAGGACGAGCAAGAAACACGCGGCACTATATCTGCAATCATCATCATCATCGTTATATCACATACGACTACTCAAGCAACAAGGGTCATGTAGTCCCTGTCTTGCTTTCCCAAAAGTACCTGCACCCGCAGGATTCCGTTTCCATGGGTGTGCTGTGGTGGTGGTGAATCATGATTCAACTAGTAAATTGCCGCGCGCTTCCGCGCGGTCTTGGACCCGTGTCCATAGAAATAATATTGGGAGGGGATTTATTGTATATTCAAGGGGGGTAAAAAAGGGTATCTGGTCTCTTTGATGTTCTAGGAGGTATTTGTACGTATAGGGCACGCACCTTCGCGCGCGGCAAAGAGCACACAACAAATTGGACCTTGCAATGCATAATTTTTCACGTAACACAATTAAATTGTCTAATGACAACACATAAGCATACATCATCCAAGGTGATGATGCTAAACTTTATGAGTTATATTTATCAAGAATATTATGTAATAGTCCTAGGGGTCTATCAATAATCCTTAGACTTTATGCGGAAGCTATTACTCTGTTACATGGCCCTTAGTCTAATTAGTAAGAAACAATGTCTAAAAAAAGAAAAATTCAATTGAGTCCGCAAACAACACCAATGCGTGGATCAAAGGGAATTGATGCAGTTTGACTATATTATTGTGAACTGCACGTGCTTGTATCTTGAATTCAAGATGGTGCATCCACCATGAAGTTGCCGCAAGTTGTCGCACTTGACGAAGAGACACAATGGCCTTATTGACAGGTGTCTGTTCCCGAAAAGCCGCAGAGAATTTGGCAAATTGCCTGGATATGTAGAACTGAATTAGTGAAGCTAAAGTAATGAAACAATTTGATGGCAATTTACTTGTATGTCACATAAAGATATATCTTTATTAGGATATGGAATTTTATGGAAAAAATCTTGTATACCAATCTAATATTTTGACCAAATAGAGCTCATCAGTAAATATACTTACTGTCAACACACTTTGATTTGAGACAAATCAGATTCATAAAACTAATTGTGTGGTAAGCGTGGTAGAGGTAGCAAAAAACACCGGAAACACATTGCCATTCCTTTCCCCAATTTTTTGATAATCCAACAACTAAATAGAAATAGTATGAGGGCACATAATAAATTGTATCATTCAAAGCAAGTCAGGCTATGAACTATAGTGAAGACATGCCAACCGAGTCTATTTGCCTTTGCTATAAAGGGATGCAGACTGTGGAAACACACAATTAGTTAGATACCTGTCTCCACCATTGCAATATTTGAATATTATTTTGCTTATAAATGACACATCTATTGCAGATGCAAGGAATCCTTGTGGCAACTGACAATCTGTGTTACCTATAGCAGATCAGCCACATTGTGTAAGCATTAGTATTTTTTCTACATTTTTTTGCATATTCCAATCCTTAGGGAGCATTTAAACTTTTGCTTGCATTTGCAGTTTCTCTTATTGTGACCAACTGCTATGTTAAACTACTATGCTATCACACCAAATGTTCACAAAACAAAATTCTTTAAAGATTGTAGGAACCTGCCAATCTGGTAGTGCTTTAGATAATACATAATTAATCTATTTAGTTGCAAGAACAGGTCAACTCATATATGTGAAGGAGCAACATAAGCAAGGCTGGGTGAAATATGCATGATGAATATAGGACGTACAGTAGAAGGTAAATACCCATGAACATCTAAGCTGTGCTATGGCAAGCGAGCAAGGCAACCACACAGGAAGGTAAATAGCCTGAGCTTCTAAACTCCACAGATCTAATGCCAATTGGTGTCAGTAATTACTAATTAGTGTGGGAAAAAGAAATTAGTACAAAACATGGCAACTCACCAAGGCAGGTAGGAATTGTGTAGGGTAACTGTTGTCAAACATGAGAAGATAGCACCATAGGAACTGTGCACCACTGCATTAAGAGGAAAGTCATAGAAATACAACACATAGTAAACTCTTGAAGGGCAAAAAGATGAACAAACCATTCCACTGTAATAAGGAAACAGGTAGGGAGGTGAAATGTAGTAAACAAACTAAGATTAAGTACCATTTAGGTGGATCACCATCAATCTGATCTCAAACCTGCAAGCCTCTAGGGCCTCTGAACCTAATGCACAGGTCACATACTGTATATTACCTGAATATGTAAGTAAAGCATGGCATCACAATGTGTTGTCATTCATCTAAAAGCATGGCATCACACTGTGATATAATAATTCATCTAAAAGCATGGCATCACACTGTGTTCAACAGGATATAATGTATTTGATTCCTCATTTGTGACGACTTTGTCAGCCGTAAACATGTTCCTGTAGGTAAATTATGGATCGATTGAGATGCTAACATTTTAGGCTACAAAATAAAGAACCAAACAACAACCTGTAGGTTGGGCAAAAACCAGCATGATAGGTTACCTGGGAAGGCCATCAAGTTGCAGATGGAAAAGGGAAGAATCCATGACATAATCTGATTGTCTTGCCACTAAGTTCAGACCATGTATCAAAGTGAAGGCAATCTTCCCCACTCCCCAGTATCGTCATCTTCAGTAAAAAGAGAACACAAATCAGACTGGAAAAGATGTGGTAGGTTGCTCCACAAATATCAATCTTCACTTTTCTGAGAAAACTTTGTGCTGAACTAAATTTCCAAAATAAGTAAACCTGATATATTCTACTGTTGTTCTAAATAGCCTAATAAGTGATGGTGGCAACTCTATTTGTGAATAAAATATGATACAAACATTGCTATATGGGTAAGATTTTAGAGAAGTAAAAAGATAAGACGCCATATGTCATTTTTTCCCTGCCAAAGCTGATGGAGAGTTGGCAAATCAATTCATGGTATATTGTGCTAACCGTGGAAGTTGGAATGTTTGTAAAAAAGGGATTGTTGCATTTGGAGCCTTGAAATAAATAGCTCGCTAAGACTGCCGATATAGCCCGCTATAGCCTTGAAATAAATAGCTCGCTATATTCATTGTCAGTTCAAACAACAATTACAGGGAGAAAAAAAGGAACCAGAGAACGTAAGAGCCTGTTTTTCTTTTTTTACACCACAAAATCAGTGACTTGCTTCCATCAGATTCAGAAAAATCAGAGTTGGAACATATACACTTGCAAACCTACACCCAACATATCACCCTACACCCAATGCCCAATATATCGCCCTCACACTTTGAACAAATTAATTCTATAACAGGATATGGCAGCAAACCCCAGAATGAGATCCATGGCAACTGATGCATAGAAGAAAAAGGATACCTGAACAATTTCATTTAGATCATCCTCTCTGTAACACTTCACGTGCCTTTGTCCTAATATCAATGAAGTCTGGATAAAAGTTTTCGCAGAAGGATTCCAGAGCCTAAAGAACAAAAGATTGTACGTCAAGATAACACAAATGCCCCAGGAGCCATGAAGAAACCTCATTACTGATGACATGTAGAACCATATATACAGCAGAGGCAATTAATAACTGCCTACTTATTTAGTTATTTGCCAAGTAGCAATGTCCTGTGTATGCACTTATAATGCTATATTCATAGTTCATGTGATACACGACGTAATCACAAGGTAAATAGCAGCAGGAATCATTAGTTTTGGATGTTACAGAAACAATGTGGAATAAAAGTGCTAAACAGAATATACAAAATAAGACAGTTTTCAATCTTTGGTTTGAGTTATCACTCGATACTAAAGGTAAACCCTGTTAAATTGTTAGACTAAATCAGGAGCAACAAAGCAGGGGCAAGCCATCCTAATGTAATGATTCAAAAATAATCGATGATGGAAAATCCGTTAGTATGAACCTACAAAAAGAAAAACTAAATATCCTTTTCAGAAGCAACATGTTTTTCTTGTTCGTTCGCATTTGCAAGCAAATGAGCCATAACAAATTAAGAAAAGTTCTATCTGCGCCACCCAGCCCACGTGACATTAGTAGTTGCCTAATCTATCTAGAATCAAAGGAAGTCTAACCATTAACTGAAACTGGTTGTAATCCTTGTTTGTTTTTAGCAGTTGCTTAATGTATCCAATTATTTCAGAAAAAGTTATATGTATGGAAACTCCCATATATAGAAACAAAGTTGTAAAAGACACATCCGAAAACAAAGCGACAATGAAGAAGCTATGCACCATGGCCATAACTATCGAGAACCTACAACAAGATAATTATATGAACATCTCGGTCCATAAATAATCGGAAGCAACACATCAATTGTTTTCTTTTAATATGAGCAGGCACACACAAAGACAAAGACACACTTTTGTAATATGAGTAAGAGGCAGGCACGCACAAAGACGTAAACACAAAGGCAATCGATGAAAGGTTCACAAACATGGATCAAACCTCTTTTTCAGAATCAGCTTCATCAAATTAGGTCTTACATGGAACCGAAAAGAGCACCTGCCTCTGAAATTGGGAAAGAAAAACAATTAGTAATCAGCCAGGGGGAGATTGGACAGAGAGATGTAAGAAGAGAGCGGAGGAACTCAATCAAACCGAGTTGAACAGCAGCCGCCACCGCCTCTCGCCCGCCATCGCATCGGGGGGGAGGGGCGCTCATCCCCTGCCGCATCTCTGCCGTGCCTAAAATCATGTAGAAGAGGAAAACGGATTAAGCTAGGGTTTGGCGCTGGTTTCACACGAGGCAAAGAAGAGAAGAGGAGGGCAGATGGCGACAACGACGCGACGGACAAGGAGGATGGCCGCCGCCGCCATGGCCGCCGAGGAGGAGGAGGCCGGACGGCCGCGCCGCCCGTCCGCACCGCCGCCGCCCGAGCTTGGCCGGCCGCGCGCCGCCCGAAGCTTGGCGCTTGCGCCGCCGCCAGACGCAGGCCCGCCTCAAGGCCGGCTGGGCCATCCCGCCCGCGCCGCCCGCTGCGACCGGGTCCCGCGCCGGGCGGCGCGCGCCGGGAGGGGCCGCGCGCACCGCCGCGCCCGCTGCGCCGCTCCGTTTGCCAAGGCGGGCGCGCCCGCCGGCCGGCCGGCCGCGCCGCCCGCACGCGCCACGCCGCCCGCGCCGCCCGTCGCTTTTTTTTTTTTCTTTTTACGGGAACGGGAGAAGAGAAGTGAAGGAAAACCCTAACCGGGAAGCCGAAGCCATGTAGGCCTTTATTTATGTGTTCATGTAGATTCTCGAGAAGCCGGAGCCCGTGAGGTAGAAGCCGCGTAAAAATGAGGAGAAGCGGGTAGAAGCGGCTTCTAATTTTCACCTCTCAAATCAGCTTCTCAATCCAGACCACACGATCGAAAATCTGACGGCTTTCGTTTTCTTGCCTACGTGTCTTACCTCCCCCTCCGAGAACCCTTACGCAAACATATTGTTTTAATGCCATGCCAGACAAGAGACAAGATCATAAAGACAGCGCACACAAACATAACAGTCCAACGCGTTGGTGGATCGATTGGAATCCACCCAGAACATTCACACAATTTCCCATCTAGTGCGTCTATCTACTGTATTATTGATACCGCTGCCCTATGTTTTATAATTGATTTCCTCGTTGATGAATTCTATGAGTAAAACTAAAATGTTTTATAATTGATTTCCTCGTTGATGAATTCTATGGGTAAAACTAAAAGGTATGTTTCTCAACTAAAGAGCTGTTCTACCATGTCAGTTCAGCTGAAAATATGCTCCATCGTATTGGCAGGCGGGGATGAGCCAAGGTCTCCCGTCTTCTCTGCCAAACCTAAAGGATGGCAGCATTATTGACGCTTGGCACTTTTTACCAGCTCTCAAGACTCTGGGAGACAGACGAGGTGAGAATGCGAGATAAAACGCTTCACTTCTTAGCAACTCACAATCCAACTCCTGACTCCTGAGTTACCTACACAACCACAAATAACAGCATCCATCACAATCATCTCACTCACTGACCTTGCCTGTGCATCGACAACTATGTTCCCTCCCAGCATAACAATGCACCAAAATGGCATATGCATTCGCAAAAACAAGCTCATTATATAAACCCATACGCTCGTAATCACCAGCCTTTTCCACCACCATCAGCATCAAACTTCACCATGATACAACATAACAGCTAGATACAAGCATTCTATAATTCAGCACAAGACACAGGTAAAAGAAACTGTTAAAGCATCTGTGAATTGAGAATAGTGAGTAAATATCCCCATCGACAAGTTCAAGTTCCAAAGCAACTATCTGCATGCGTCCCACCATTTGGTCTTTTTTTCATCTCAACGCACCTCTAGATGCACAAAAGAACAAACACTTACTCATGTTCTTCATCACAACCTAAACGCACCCCGAGATGCACAAAAAGAAAACACCTGTTCACTGTCCACGGGCCTTTGCTTGCTGCTCGCAAAGCCTGACCACCACACAACCATCACTGGGACCCACTGAACTTGCCCATCATCTTTGCGATGATAGGGCCCACCTTGGGATTCGCTTGGTGCTTAGCAAAGTTGGCAGGATTTTTCATCACTGGAATCAGAAACAATGGGTCAAATCAAACCAATAGATGTGTACATTAATTCTATATAGCAAAGTAAAACAGGCAGGGGAAATGATGCAGCTGTCTTAACATACGGGGTCAAATCATTTTCATTGAATCTGTATGCAAGTTCCATAACCAAGAAAAACAAATAACAAAGCACAGGTTCACATCTTAACATAAAACCACTGAATCTGCATGTAAATTCTGTAACTAAGAAAAACAGGTTGCACAGCACAGCTTCATGTCTTAACAACATACTACTGTTAACTAGGGTCTCGTGAGGAAATGCTATGTTAACTATATCTATCTACCTGTGCTCGAATGGTACCGTTATAGTACATGGATCATTCAAATCGCTTGATTGCATTGCACACACAGGTTTCTGTCACTAACTAACATTTTCAAGTAGACTCTTCTTAAATCACAATCAAACCATTTTTAATCACAGATTCACAGTACCAACAATCCTTGCAAGCAATATTCATTCTAATGCCCAAATATATAACTAGTATATATAACATTAATTCAATTTCAAATAAAACAGGAACCTAGTAGCACTGCAACAGAATAGACGAAGACATTATTCAGATACCACAGCAAATTGGAAGTCGAACTTGAAAGTAAACTAGCATCACTAGAAACATACCATCTTGTAGCGCCGCCATGACCTCTGGGTCACTGAATGCTGCCATCAGGTCAGGGTCCTGGCAATCAAAGAAACCAAATCATTGTACAAAAAGGAGATTCATGCGTATCGAAAGTGGATAAAAAAAAAAAGAATATAGCAAGCAGCAACCCGTTAATCACTTACATTCAGGATTTGACTCATATCAACATTTCCAGGCATGCCACCCCCAGGGAAACCTCCAGGCATGCCACCCCCAGGAAACCCCCAGGCATCCCACCCCCAGGGAAACCCCCACCAGGCATGCCTCCAGGAAAACCTCCACCAGGCATGCCTCCAGGGAAACCTCCACCAGGCATCCCTCCAGGGAAACCTCCTGATGAGCGACTTGACGATTGCTCCTTCCTGTTGGCCTTGTCATAAGCAGCCTGGTAAAATAAAACAAAAGGCATTTGGTTCAGATGTAACCGTAAGAAGCATCTTCCAGAGGGAAATGCATAGAGGCCTGCCTTAGTATGAATTACCTGTGCCTCTGCACGTCGACGAAGCCGATCACGCTCCGCTCTCTTTTCCTCCCTCTCTTTTCTCAGCCTCTCATACTTCCTGCGATGTTCCACTATCTTGTGAGCATTAGGCTCCACCTGCAAGATTACCGAATACAGGAAAATGAGAGAAGTTATAACCAAATATAATCTTGCCATGCAAATTATAAAGCTAGTTCTCAAGAACTTCACCTTCTTGAGCACAGCACTGATCTCCTCATCATAATCCATGTTAGACGCTGCGTGCAGATCACGAGCAGCTTCCTCCCATTTGCCAAGCATGGCATATGCCATTCCACGAGTTTTATAGCCTTTTGCAGAGTCTGGGTTGATCTGGGCGGCAGAAACAAACAAAATGACAGGTTAGGTGCATCATGTCCGGCATTTTAGGTCTCAAGTACGCCTCTTGGCATCTTCTAAGAATGTGTAACATAACATTTTGGTCAAGGAAAATGCAAGAAATGCACAAAGCTATCATCACCTTTAGAGCAGCATTGGCATCACGAATGGCAGCAGCTGGTTTCTTCATTTTTATAAACACAGATGCTGTGTAGACATAAGAATTGCCCAACATGATTAGTATCTGTGATGAGTGATTCATCATGTATTTGGCATGGCATGTAGTGGTTGCCGCTTACCTCTAGTACCATACATGATTGCTGAGAGTGGATTCAGCACAATCGCGTTGGTAAGGTGTTCAATAGCATCTTGGAGTTTTCCTGAGATGACAAGACCAACAATATCGAGATGGGTTAGCCAAAGGGCAAGAAGAGGATCAAATTGCAGAGAGAGGGGGAGGACAGAGAGTACCTTCAGACATTGCTTCCATAGCCTTGCCTTTTTCTTCTTGAGAGGCATCGCGATTTTCCTCAGTCACCTCCACCGAAGGGTCTCCCATCTGCCATGGCAAAAACAAACTTTATGATCCCTGCAGAAGGGAAAACAAGTGGTTGGAGTAGCGGCTACCTTCTGTGGTGGGTCATCATGGTCAGACTGTACAATGTCCCCTTCAAGCTCAAGATCAGACTCAACAATCTCTTGATCGAGCTCGTCTGGCTCAGGAGTGGGATCCCTCATATCCAGATCGTCGTCATCATCGTCATCGTCATCAATGTCGTCCATGGAAGATCTCTAATTGCATATAAACACACAAGGACTCAAGGAAGCCATAAAATTGTGGTGTGAACGCTACGGAGTGGGAAAAACAATTCAGTATTTTTTTTTCCTTTTATGCGCTCTAGTAATTTCAGTCGAAGTGCCATACCCTACCCTAAAAGTATCACATGCTTTGCAAAGAAGAAGATTCTTTGACTGCAGGTATTATTTACTCTCTTTGTTTTTTTTTTCTAAAAAAGAAAAAAAAAAAAAAAAAAAAAAAAAAAAACAGGAGGAGGATCCGAATGTTCTCCGCGGTGGATGGGTAATGTTACCTTGGGCTTGTCGAAGGAGGGGCCGGCGGCGGCAGCAGCAGCGGGGATTTTGGCACCCAAACTGCAAGAAATCCATGGTCCTCGGTTGAGAATCAGGAGGAGGATGAATCTCAAGAGAGGGATGGGAGATGGACCTGTGGAGGTAATCACTGAAGAAGGCGAGGCTGGGGTCGGCGAGGAGCGACGGGTCCTTGTTGCACGCCTCGACGAAGTCGCGAAGGTCGCGGAGCTTGGAGGCATCCATGGTCCCTCGCTCGCTCGCTAGGGTTTAGCTAGGGTTCCCTTCCCTCCCTCGTGTTCCCCTCTCTACCCTTTTTGATGAGCGGAGATCGGTCTGCCTCTGCCTGGCCCTGGCGGCTTCTAGTGCCTTCCATTCTACACCGCCCGCCCCGCCCACTGTCAGTGAGCGACACACCAAGATGGGCTTGCTGATGAAGGCCAGGCCCATGAAATCAGGCCCACGGAAAGGAAGGGGAAGGGAAGTCACGTGACAGGCATGAGTTGACTGATGATACTCCTCACTCCTCCGTCCCCGCCGGAGAAGATGGCCGCCCACTGCTGCTGCCCCTCCGCTCCCCAGCACCAGAACGCCAGAACGGATCTCATTCTCATCTGCCTGCGCTGCGCATCCAACTCCTCTCCCACACCAGCAGCAACAACAATGTCGTCCCTTCCATCTTTCCCCGTCCTCCTCCTGCTCCTCCTCCTCCTCCTCGCCACCGCCACCGCCACCGCCAAGGCTGAGGAGGAGGTGGACGACCTCCAGTACCTTATTGACAACAACTCCGACGACGACATCCCAGCCGCCAACGACTCCGACGGGTGGCCCGAGGGCGACGACGACTCCGACGACGACCTTCTCTTCCAAGATCACGAGGACCACGACTTCCACCAGCCGCAGATCGACGAGACCCACGTCGTGGTCCTCACCGCCGCCAACTTCTCCTCCTTCCTCGCCGCCACCCGCCACGTCATGGTCGAGTTCTACGCCCCCTGGTGCGCCCACTGCCAGGAGCTCGCCCCGGAATACGCCGCCGCCGCCGCGCATCTCGCCGGGGCCCACCCTCACCACCAGGCCCACCTCGCCCTCGCCAAGGTCGACGCCACCGAGGAGACCGACCTCGCCCAGACCTACGACGTCCAGGGATTCCCCACCATCCTCTTCTTCATCGACGGCGTCCCCAAGGACTACAACGGCGCAAGGACCAAGGACGCCATCGTCGACTGGATCAACAAGAAGCTAGGCCCGGCCGTGCAGAATGTCACCACCGTCGACGAGGCCCAGAGGATACTCACCGGGGATGACAAAGCCGTCCTCGCCTTCCTCCACACTCTATCTGTACGAAACCAACCAATTATTCTTTTCTTTAATTACTAAAATTAAAAAAATGATTACTAGTTGATGACTTCTGCTATATAGGGTGCTCACAGTGACGAGCTTGCTGCTGCTTCAAGGCTGGAAGATACCATCAACTTTTACCAGACTTCAACACCTGATGTTGCTAAGCTTTTCCATATCGACTCAGCAGCAAAGCGTCCATCCCTACTACTTCTCAAGAAAGAGGAGGAGAAGTTGACATTCTATGGTAGCTGCCTTCATCTCTAAGTTATTCCCTTATTTTCAATTTTTTGTGCACCTATTAACAGATATAATCCAATGTCTACGATGCAGATGGGGAGTTTAAAGCATCAGCCATTGCTGATTTTGTGGCTGCTAACAAGCTTCCTTTGGTGACCACACTAACTCAAGAAACTTCCCCTTCTATTTTCGGCAATCCAATCAAGAAGCAGGCATGTCATGTTGCCTACAATCGCGTTCTAACATTTATTTTTTGTCCATATACTGTTCCTTCACTGAGATACTGCCTTTGTTTTGCAAGTCAGATTTTACTATTTGCTGTTGCAAGCGAGTCCTCCAAATTTCTGCCCATCTTTAAGGAAGCAGCAAAGCCATTCAAGGGAAAGGTAATTCTTTCTGTTTGTTAAGAGTATATATTTTGGTAATTATGATTGTAAGCCGTTATTGTCGTATATGCCTAGGGAGGCAACTTGCCCCCCTAAGTCTCTGTACTCTATGTCTCTATATGTACCGCCTGAGAGGCCCAATCGATCTAATCACATGCTATTAGCCTCAGTCTTACCATTTGCGATGCTTCTGCTATGTCTGTCTGTGCCTTGGGGGTCTCTATGTACTGCCCGAGAGGCGCAATCAAACTAATCTCATGTGATTAACCTCACTTGTATTGTTGACCTGCTGATTTTGTTTGGACCTCTATCCTTTGCTAGTTTGCTTTGTTCTATGTTCAAGTTAATTTCCAACTCTTTGGTTGTTTTTCCTTGTACTATTTTTTCTGTGCTTAAAACTTCTTGGTGTGAGTGTTTGTGAATCATTGATGAGGTGTCTTCACATATATGCAGCTATTATTTGTCTTTGTGGAGCGAGACAATGAGGAAGTTGGTGAACCAGTTGCCGACTACTTTGGCATTACTGGACAAGAGACCACAGTAATACCTTTTTTTCTTACATCATTAACCTGGTTTCATGTCTTTATATTATCATTTTGTAAATTCCAATTGCATTCCTCTGCAGATTCTTGCTTACACTGGCAATGAAGATGCTAAGAAATTTTTCCTTGATGGTGAGGTGTCACTTGAAGCCATTAAGGTAATTGCTAAAATATAGTATGCACCGTATGAGAAAACAAGAACTAATGGACTAGTGGTAATGTTTAACAGTGAGTGTTCATCATGTTACTAATTTGAAGCTGATTTGTATGTTTTACTAACCATTACTTGACTTGGTTTTTTTGTCTATGTGTTTTTCTGTTGGGTAAAATGGATCAATGGTATCATATCCAGGCCCCCTAAGCACTACAAATGCAGATTTGGTCCCAAAACTTGTTAAGTGTGTTATGTGCCACTCGAGTGCAAATCTTCTTAGAGCGCCACCTCAGCTGACCATATAGAATCCTTGTCATTGTTTTGCATATTTGGAGGGGAGAAGGAAAGAAGAAAGAGGAAAGCTAACTACTAGTTAGTAGCTAGTCTATAACACACTTAAAGCATCAGAATTTAATACCCCTATTATATGTAGTCCTTTTTTTTAAGAGTGTGATATAGGTCCCTTGGAGAGCTAATGTACTGTGCTCTCTATTTCTTACATGGACAATCTTATAGCTAGTAACTATCTACACTGTTCAAGGGCTCTTAACGAATATGCACTTGCCTATGTGGCAAACCAGTGTGATCCTCTCTCTCTCTCTCTCATAGATAAGCACACTAACCTGTGAATACTCTCATGAACTCGTTGCAATGCTGTACTTTTGTCAAAATTAGCACTAAATGACTAAACTGTAAGATTCCTTTTTTTTTTAAAAAAAAAATAGTGTACTCATGACATTTCTGTATTTTGTCCCTGCTGATGTGGGATTCTGCTAGTACTAGGGAGGTGGGACTAGGGAGTTGGTGACATTTCTTTACAAAACCTCATCTATTTAATACCTACAATATTTCGGCTCTTGACAGGACTTCGCTGAAGGTTTCTTGGAAGACAAGCTTACACCATTCTACAAGTCTGAACCAGTACCTGAATCTGTGAGTCTCAACTTATGAAAGTTATCTGATATTTCCCCATCCTTCACTCAGTTCGCATTACTGAGGCATTAACTTGTGTTTCCACACAGAATGATGGGGATGTCAAAATTGTTGTTGGGAAGAGTCTGGATCTAATAGTTTTGGATGAATCAAAAGATGTACTTCTGGAGGTCTGTTCTTGGCACTTTGGTAGACATTTAAGAAAGGACATCGGCATGGTTGTCCCCACTTTGTGGGCTAATTTTTCCTCACTTTTTTCTTTAACTTTGCACCATTGCTACCTGTTCTCAATGTGTTTTCACCATTGCCGCTACTTTGCTTACACAAACTAGGGGTGACGGAGCAAAATTTCAGAAACAGCAGTGGCAGTGTTGCAAAGTGACAAAAGGAGTGCAAACTCAGCTTTACGCCTTACAGTGGGGGCAGCCATGCATTTATCTCCTTATGAAAATAGGACTTATTTGTTACTAATAATGACATGCCATTTGGATGTAGATATACGCACCGTGGTGTGGGCACTGTCAATCGCTGGAGCCTACCTACAACAAACTGGCCAAGCATCTGCGTGGCGTTGACTCCCTTGTGATAGCTAAAATGGATGGTACTGCCAATGAGCATCCACGTTCAAAGGTTTGCATTACTGCCTTCGATGGTTGGTTTTGGCTGACCATCCATTTTCTTGAAAATTGTTTGCTTCCTTGTTATATTTTATATTTATCTTTTTTTTAAAAGAAACATATTACAGTATTTCAATGTTACTTTGACCTTTATGTTTTTTGTAACTTACTATGTCACTAGGATTTATAATGGCTTTAGGATTTATAAAAACTTTAATGCTATAATGACAGTATCTATAGCCAATGCCAGCTTAGTTTGTAGTGTAGTGCAGCACGGATTCTAAAGCTAGCATTAAAAAACATCATCAAGGGGAGCACTAAGTTTGCAAGGCACTGCAATGTCTAACGTTTGCTGGCTATGCCAATAGTAGTCATGATACGTGAACATCATTTGCCTTTCTTTTTGCTCAAAGTTGCATTGTCTTATGATGGACAAAAGAATATATGGATCTGTTCCTGGTCTGCTGCTTTATGCATTCCATATTGTATTTACTTCCCACCTCTGTGCCAGGTTAGTATGGTACTATATGTGAATCAGTATTTTTGGTAAATGGTAACTTCCAAGCAATGCCTAGGGGAGCTTGTTAACTTAGATTTTTTGATCCAGTACTTGTGAGAGAACCTGGACGCATGATGACACTATGGATTATGGCCTATGATGCAGCTCATCTGCTTCACTTGCCATTCCATACATGGTGATGCTTTTGTAGGAAATCACACTGTCTTTTGAGTGTTTATCACAAGCAAGCACTGCTTTTTCTCTCTGCTGGACACACACATGACACATGCAGAAAACAACACATAGTTTTTGTTCGATGCTGCCACACCTGCCCTCATCTTTTTCTCACATATATATAGCTGATACAGGGCTATTTCTATTAATCCGCTATGATCAGTGGTGGATCCCAGAAATTGTCTTGGACCAGGGCTGATTCACTTAAATTAGTCTTAATCTTTTGTGATTTTATAACGTTCTACACATTTTATTGGTAGCTCTCGTGATGTTTTCTTGTCCAAGACCAGGGCTGCAGCAAGGGCTGCCCGGGCTGTAGATCCGCTACTGCCCATGATATCCTTCTAATTAATGCAGTCAATGGCTCATGTGATCTGTCCATTATTGACGTTAATTAAAAAAAAAAACGCGACCCAACCTAGGAGGAACTAGGGGGCTTTTCATTAATAAGAAAATAGGCACCCAAATTCCATTATTGTCGTTAATTACAAGCTGAAATCTAACTACACTAATAGCAATGAACTTAGATACTAGCTGAACTTGGATACACATGATTAAGTGTGGCCTTATTGTAGACATAATTTGGTAGTCTCCTTAGGTTGTCTTCTTGAATTTCAGTGCATCGGCAATGCGATTAACTATTTGCTGATATGCATTATGTTCAGTTTTACTCCCATCGCATGGTACAAATCTGACACTTGGGTTCCTGTTACAGCCTGACGGATACCCAACTATTCTCTTCTATCCAGCTGGGAAGAAAAGCTTCGAGCCTGTAAGTGCTTATAACTCGATCGTTTTACTTGTTGAAGTGTGGTATCTGTTAGGCATTAATCACATTATTATTCTCAGCAGTCATATCTTTATGCTTTGTTGGGACTGCACCTAAAACAGAAACCTGTTCCTGCTTAACATGATTCTTGCAATGACAATCATCCATACCTTTAAACATTTCGAGCTTCTATGTTAAAACCAATCTGTAGTTTTGGGAGAAGCTTAGCTCTCCTCAACCAGGTATTAGTTGACCAGGCAACAGGACAAAGTTTGGGGTCACATGCATCTCCTAAGGTATGAACATTGACTGATTCAGTTTGTTGATTTGTTTTTGCTATACGTTTTCAGATCACTTTTGAGGGGGAGCGGACAGTGGTAGATATGTACAAGTTCATCAAGAAACATGCTAGCATCCCTTTCAAGTTGAAGCGCCAGGAGTCAAGAACCGAGAGTACTCAGACGGAGGGTGTGAAGAGCTCTGGTACGAACCTGAAGGACGAGCTATAAGTATCATATAGCTGAGGGCTAGCTGTTAGTTTTGAGGTGGATGTGGATCCTCCCCTGCCATCTTCCCTTGCTGGATGACTGAGGGAGGAGCAGAAATCAGTAGAAGAGTGGTCACCTTGTGAGGGCTTAGAGGACTGAAATTGGAACAAATCGGCATATATATAGTCAAATAAAATTGATAATTCGTTTTTCTTTTACGCGTCTGTTTTGCTGTCTTTACTTTCAGTTTTGAAGAAAGATGGTGTTTAGATTTATACCATATATATATAGAGGTCATTCATACATGGAGATGAAGGTCACGGAAAACAAAAGGTGGAGCTAAGTATTACTGTATAATTATATACACACACAAACAAACAATGCTAGCTGGAGCTGGAGTGAATGAACTCCCCTGGAATGGAATGGAATATATATACAGAGAGAGCTGATGACGAGACTGGACGATAATATATATAGTGCAGAGAGCGCTCTATGCAGGAGCACGAGCACGAGCACGAGCAGGAGGCAGAGGCAGAGCGATCTCAAGGTCCGGCTCCGCCACAGGCACTGGTGGCTCCCCTGGATCTGTAGCGGTTGTGGTGGGCGATGCCACATCGTGCCTGGCCCTCCATCTGAGAATCTGGAGGAGGGCAGAGTTGGTGCAGACGGCGACGCTGAAGCCCGCGAAGGTGGACAGGATGATGGCGATCACGGCTTGCATCCGCACCTTCCCATTCACACAGCACAGCTCAGCAGGATGAGATGATGACATCAAATCTAAAGATGATATGATGGATAAGTTCTTACGTATCTGTAGAAGATGTGCGTAAAGAGCACAATGAAGAGGAACTGCACCGCAGAGTAGATCCATACATATCTCTTGGACACCAGCTTTGTTGTGGTTAGGGAGGAGAAGAGGCCAAGGACGCAGGCGAAGGGCAAGGAGATGGCCAGGGCCGCCGTGCCATGGTCGCCCACCTGCATGCATTTGCATTGTTCATTTCCATTCTTTTTCTGATCAGCAGCAGCTGGAACTGGAAGCAGAGGTAGAAACTGACCAGCAGCTGTTCCAGGAAGCAGAAGTAGGCGAGCATGCTGACGATGACAAGGATTGGCGTGCCGTGCCACACCCTGTAGCTGCTGTATCTGCTGGTTGCTGCTGTAGTAGGATCACCAGCACCACCCTCAGCTTGCGCCTGTGCCTGAGCCAGCGCCACCGCCGCCTGAACGACGGATGATGGACGAGCAGGGTCGTCCGGCAGGCGCTGCAGGGTGACTGGAAGGTTGAGCACCTCCTGGCTGCACACGTCGCAGGTGCCGTTGCCCTTGATGCTGAACCACTTGATGGCGCAGGCCCTGTGCGCCAGGGCCAGCTCGCCCTTGCAGCAGCATTCCAGCTTCAGCACCGCCTCCTCCGACAGGGCCACCATGCAGATGCGGCACACCGCCTCCTCCGCCGGGATGTCTTCCTCTTCTTCTTGTTGTTCTTGTTCATCATCCTCTCCTCCTCCGGCGGTGGCGCTTGCGGCCTGATCTTGAGGATGCAGCGGCACCACTCTGAGCCGCCACCTGAGAGAGCTCGAGTCTGCCACTCGCCTCGACGACCCTTTAACTTTTGCTGCGGTGTCGCCACTGAATCGCCTGGCGACGCTCGTAGCTGGCACCGACTGCGAGCGGCATACCTGCTTCATCATATTCTCCTCGTCCTCCTCCTTGTTATCCTTATCCTTATTGGGGGCACTGGCAGCAGCATGCTCTAGTTGATGTTGATCAATAATGTAATCCTCCAACAAGGTGGAGGTGGAGCTGGACAGAGATGATGAGCCGGCTGGCGCCCACGTTCTGAAGGAGCAGCTGAAGATCTTGGAGAAGGACAGCGACCCGCCGCTACCGCGGCCGTCTGCTTGCTGGCTATGACTTGCTTCATGATCTGTTGATCTCAGGCTGCGTGCTGGCAGGAGGCAGCTCGTCTGCTTATGCTTATTCCCGGTGGGCGAGGACGACAACGTGGAGGAGATGTCGTCGTGGTCGTGGTCGACTTCTTCTTCTTCTCGTTGCCCCTGCCCCTGATCATCTACAGCGGCTACAGCTACAGATAATTGTTCCAGGCCGCCATCACCACCCATCGCCCTCTGCGCGCACAGGCAACAAGCAGATGGAATCAATCGAATAATAAGCTAGCCTGCTGGAGCCTGGATGGATCGAAAATAATGAAAGCTCTCATGAAGATGAAGATGAACAGAAGATGCAGAGCTCGAGCGAGCAACTGATGGATATGACGATGGGTGTTGGATGGAGAAGGAACGACGATATGATGGAAGCAGCGCACCCACCCACCAAATCGTAGTACCGTACCATACCGTACCTGCGATTGTTTATGATGAGCCATGGAGGAGACGAGGTAGCTGTGGCTGCTGTGTGTGTGTGGCGAGCTCGAGGCTCGAGCACGGCAACGACGACGATGGATGAATTGCAATTGCAAATGAAGAAGAACCCAACTTTATATCATGTCATGGACTAGTATCATGCGCCAAATCGTAGTACCGTACTGTGGAGGATGATGTGGCTGTGGTGCTTCTGCTTTGCTTTGCTTTACTCATGGATGGTATTAGTAGGTCGATATCAAGGTTTAATTTGCATTGAAAAGGTTGGTTGGTAAACCGTGGCTACCATGGCATGGCATGTCACTCGACGATCACGCGCGCGGGCGGGGCGGGGCGGGGCGTTGCTATTGGTAGCGATGGATGGAGCTGAAATACAAGTAAGAGCCAATGCAATTAAGCGGTTGATAGCGACGAGACGACGTACGGTTCAGCAATCAGCAGCAGGCTCGATCATCCAGTAAGCTAAGCTAAAATCAATCAAGCAGCAGGCCGGCTCATCAAAACGCGCAATGTAATGTAAGCAAGCAGGTAAGTGCAGTGCAGGACACGATCGACGGCGGCTGGGTTACGTTACGACTTTGGGACCATCCATAGATCAGTAGCCATAGGTGGGAACGGGAGAAAGAAACAACCTGCCTGCTTTCTGGTAGCTAATTAAGCTAGTGTGTTGTGTTCATTTTGACAGCGAGTTGCCTTCGACTGTTGAGCGAGCGAGACCACGACGACACGGACACGATTGACTGACTAGCTACCACCCACCAGTAGCTAGCTAATTGCAACTACCATCTCGCTTTTACCATCTCTGCCTGGCCTGGCCTGGCCTGGTATGCTCTTTACTTTTCTTTTCTTCAGTTCGCACGCAAAATTATTTTGGGTGAATATAATCCCGACTGGGGATTCGGGGGATCGGAACCGGTCGGTCGGTCAATTTTGGTTGCCGGTGAGAAAGCTAGACAATTTCCAAAACTGACTGCATGTGTGTAGCCTAAAGCAAATTAGAATTCTAGTATGTGGTTCGAACATTTTTAACTTTGACCAAATATATAATATATAATGATTAGTATCATTAGATAGATTGATGTTGAATCTGTTCTCTTGCTAAGCTTATCTAGAGATGAATGTTGCTAAGTTTTTTTTAAAACAAATCAAGTCACACTTAAGAAAATTTGAACAACACAAATACCACTATTATGAAACGATGTCTGTTCACCAACAGACACCTTTCCACGATCCATTCGGTGATCTCATCTAGAGAAATAGATTAGCAGTTAGTAATTCCCGAAGGGGCATGTCCCTTCGGCTGTTCAGTAACACCAAATAGTTGCGCTACAACTCTTCGTATGTATATATTCTGAAAGATCAATGAATCAAAATAATTGTTCCAAATCTCTGTTCATGTACATTCACTTTTAACAACCATAACGACATTTATTTTTTGGAAGGAGGGATTTCTTCTAGCTTCTTGACTGTAACAAAACTTGCTTCTGGAAGGTTGTAGCCGAACACATCTATAAATACTCCCTTTGTCCCATAAAAATTTGCATTCTCGCTTTTTGAGAAAATAGATATTTTTAACTTTGACTATAAATATAAAAAATGTCAATATCTATGTTACATGATTAATATCATTATTAGATTGGTCACTGAATATATTATTGTGTATATTTTCTACATATCTAAAAAAATCGACTGGTAAATCCCATTTTTCATACGAAGCAAAATCACCTAATATAATAATAATGATTTTTTATTGTATTGTATTCGCTCGCTCGACCGCCCGGCGCGCCGAGCACGCCTCTCCACCCTCAGGGTTGCCCCTTTCCTGCCGCCTCCTCCTCCTCCTCCTCCTCCTCCTCCCTGTCCCTGCCTCGATCCAGATCCACCCCGTACCTCCGCGCCGCCACCCCTGTCCCTCCTCTCCTCTCCGCTCCTCCCAGGCGTCGTCGGCGTCGGCGCGGGCCGGAGATCCCTTTCGCTCCCTCCTCCGGTAAGAAGCATCCTTCCTGATTCGCTCTGCTAGCTATTGCGATCCCTCCAAGATCAAATCATCTTTCTTTCTTGGGTGCGTATTTGTTTGTTTGACGCTCACACTCACCTGGTAGGCGCATATATACATATATTTATGGGTTCCAAATCCGTAGACGAGGTGCTCGATGCCGCCGCCGCTGGAGTCCATTACTCCGCACTCCGTCTGGACGGCCTCAACACCCAGGTTTCCTACGAGGAACAACCAACCACGTCTGGTCTGGAGAATGGCCACCAGGAGCCCTTTGTTATTGGTCAGTATACCTATACTCTTGATTGATTGAATGCCGCATGCCCTAATGTGCTTCTCGGTGCAGGTGTTGCTGGGGGTGCATCGTCAGGCAAAAGTACCGTGTGCAAGATGATCATTGATCAGCTCCGTGACCAGCGTGTTGTGGTTGTTACGCAGGTTTGTGCACTGCTTTGCTCTCATCGTGCACCATTTGTGCTTGCTTCTTCAACATTACTTGCTCACCAAACTAGGCATTGGTAGGCACCAAACTACATGCTAAGACATTGCCATGTCACACTGTTTCCAGTCTCTTTTATGTAGCTACAAACAAACAATGAGGCCACAATATTTGCAGGAGTCCTTTTATTACGGATTGACGGATGAAGAATTAGTTCATGTCCATGATTATAACTTTGATCATCCAGGTCCAATTCATCCTTCCACAAGAATTGTGTATATATATATACTGTCCTACCAGTCCCACTGAATATGCTCTTGTATCTTTTCCTATTTCAGATGCGTTTCATACCGAGCTACTTCTCTCTTGTATGCAAAACCTGAAACGGGGCAAAGCTGTCGACATCCCTAATTACAACTTCAAGACATACAAGAGTGTCCCAAATGCAAGGAAGGTAATATTTTAAGTTTAGCGCGATTCATAATAATCAACCTGCATGGTAAACTGATCGTTCCTCAGTCCTGGGTTTAGGAGACTCCGAATACAAAACTACATTTTTATAAGCTATATATCTGCACATTGTCCTGAAAAAGTTATATTGCTTTCATGCTTTGTATGGACCAGTAATAATCTGCTCCAGATTTTTTTAACAATAATTTATGGTGAGTACCGGACACACTGTTTGCAAGTTGGACAACAACTTATTTTTTTACATTGATTTCGTATTGTACATTTTCTTCAAAACGAAAAAAGTTTTTTTTCGATGATTTTTTATGTTATTTATTCATCTACATAATACTTGATTTTTACAAGCAACCTAATTTAAAAATGTCGCCAGGTTAATCCTTCGGATGTTATTATTTTGGAAGGAATTCTAGTTTTTCATGATTCGCGCCTCGGGATTTGATGAACATGAAGATCTTCGTTGATACAGGTACCAGTATTTGCTTATAAGTTGATGATCCTTTCTTCGTATCTCTTGTCTGTTGTTATTCCAGAAGTTCCCAATGCAGAAGCATTGATTCCTGACTATTTTCTGAACTTGGTTGAAATGTATCATTGTTAATAATTTCCTGCCCTCTTTTTATCCAAAATGTTGTTCTAGGCCTCTGCCTAAGAACCCCCTGGTCGACACCCGAGCTATACGAGTGTGTAAGAAGGAAAAGGTGCAAAAGGCAAAGTGAGATAAGAAAATATATTAAACGGTCTCCCAGAAAACCAGGGATCCGACCTCCCCATACACCTCCGTGTGGGGAGCTATTTATACACGCCCGTAGTTCATTTGTATGGATACTTATATTTTGAGTCATTCATGTTAACGTGAATGCATCTTACTGAGCTGACATAGCATTAAAGATTTTCTTTTGTCCAGAACTCAGATTTTTTCAGTGCATGAACTGCATATGTTTTGTTAGGTCAGGTTACTTATTTGTCGAAGATATCATCCAAGATAACTTGAATTATGAATCCAGATCTACTGATTTGTTATCATAGCTTTTTACTTCCGCACCATATGTTGAAACATAGTACTTTATCAGAGTAGCCTATAGGCTTTCAAAACTCACTAATCAGTGTCATGGTAGTGAAGTATTTCTTGTTACAACACTCACTTATTGATTTCTCAGATGCTGACGTACGGTTAACAAGGCGGATCCGTCGTGATACCATTGACAAGGGTAGAGATATCAAAGCTGTGTTAGATCAGGTTACAAAGCTTCCTCTAATGCAGTTTTTATTGTGCATCAAATCTAACAACATTTAGCGGCTCTTGATTGTATAGTATTTCTATCTAATATAATATTCTTGTCTTGTTGCATAATTTACATTAAGCTATCTGTTAATCTACTCATTCTTGCCGTTTTTGGCTAATAAAACTCTTTTCCACAGTACTCAAAATTTGTTAAGCCTGCTTTTGAAGACTTCATCCTCCCAACGAAGAAGTATGCTGATATTATCATCCCACGAGGTGGAGACAATGATGTGGCAATTGACCTAATTGTTCAGCATATTCGGACTAAACTTGGACAACATGATCTTTGTAAAATACACCCCAATTTGTATGTAATTCAGACTACTTATCAGGTACCTAGTGTAAACATTCATTTTTATTTTTATAAGTCTGGTTTCTGTTTGACGTCCCTGTAGTTTGTAACATTTCCAAATTGTAAGCTGTTTTGCCTTTTCTAGTCACAGCAATATATCTAGGTACATTAACAAGTACTATGTACCTTGAAGGCTAATCTTAGATTTTTGAACGGAGGCAGTAATATGCAATTCTATAATTGTTACTTACTGTTTTGTATAATTATTTCATTGCTCATGCTGTTTTGTTTCAGATACGTGGCATGCACACAATAATAAGGGATGCTGCCACAGCAACACATGATTTCATATTTTATGCTGATCGGTTGATTCGATTGGTCAGTATATAAATGTATTTGATGAGTTATCTTTTATGTGGTTTTGCTTGGTATCTTAAAACTCCTTGTGGAAAATAGGTTGTCGAGCATGGTCTTGGTCATCTTCCTTTCCAGGAAAAGCAGGTCATCACTCCAACTGGTATGCAGTTCATCTGTTATATAGTTGCCTGTTTTCTTCGTGCATATAAGTTCTCTTCAAATGAATCCTGACAACAGCATGCTCTATCATCCTACTCGTATTTGATATTCATCCTTATTAGCTAATTCATTAGCTTGTGCATGAGCCAAAAAAAAAGACCATTTACATAGGATATCTAGTTTGATCGAAAAGCTTGAACAATATTTGTACTGGTCCAGGTAACTAAGGTTGGTATGGCCAGAATACCAGCATAGTTTCCTTGACTGACACACTAATTGATACAGATCAGGCAAATTCTGTGCTAATGTGTGAATTAGACTTACTAGTGGCGTGGCCAGAGGATAGTTTTTCCTTGACTGACATGCACTAATTTATACAGATGATCAGGCAAATTCTGTGCTGTTGTGAGATTAAAAAAAAAAACTGTGCTGTTGTGTGTATTAGACTTGCTAGTTGCTGCAATTATTTGTCTCACACTGACTTGTTTAGTGTTGCTTGCTTACTCGGAAATCGCTGGTTTAGAGTCATAGGAAAACTTTGGCATGGTTGGTATAAATAGAAAAAGGTTTTTGTTATTGCTAGTGGGACATTGGTTTATCTCCCTCCATGGTCCATTGTTTTGCACTCTATTATTTGGTGGAATTACATGTGTTTGTATTCTCTGTGGTCAGTACTTGGCACACTTTATTATGTGTGCAGGATCTGTTTACACTGGTGTGGAGTTCTCCAAAAGGCTGTGTGGTATCTCAGTGATCAGGAGGTACCAACTTTTCCTAAACGATATTTCCTTTGTATGTTTGTTTAGTTTCTAACCGACTTAATGATTTAAGCACTCACAAAAGGAGGAAAAATGGGCTTTGTATAGTATAACAATATCATTACGTTGATACTATGCCTTAGACTGCCTGTGAATTATCTTTTACTGCATGGGCACTTTACAAATGCTCTACACTTGGCCATATTGAGAACTTCATCACCAATTCACCAGTCTCATTTATCTTTGCTATATGATACTTCCATTGCTCCTACAAATACAGCATGGCTGTTTTATCTATAAACACTATTGAACCGCTCATGCACTAGAATTCAATTCATAACTAGAACATCTATGATTAAAAACCACCCACCATGTATCTTTGAATAGAAGTGTACTATGCAAATGATTTGCTACACCGCTTTCCAGTGGCGAAAGCATGGAGAATGCACTACGGGCTTGCTGTAAAGGTATAAAGATTGGGAAGATTCTTATTCATCGGGAAGGAGACAATGGACAACAGGTCTGGTTTATCAACTTTTACCATGTGTTTGAGTGAGTCAAATTACTAAGATCTAAATTTCTTTGCAGCTCATCTATCAAAATTTACCAAAAGATATTGCAAATAGGCATGTTCTTTTGTTGGACCCCATACTGGGAACAGGTTCGTCTTTTATTCCTGTTCTCTGTACGGCACCACTTTTCATGTCAATTAAATCTTATAAAAATTCAAATCACTCATGCACATGGGAACCATCTCGTCTGATTAAACAGCAGTGCACTAGAAGTTTCTTGTTTTATTAAGGTAAACTTTGTACTGATTAGCAAATCATAAGTTTTATGACCCTTCATCAATGGAGGGGATGGTTTTCATTATAAATCACTAAGTGTTGTCCCAATGTCCCCTATATGTTTAAGGCCCCAACGTAGATTTCTGAAAGTCCAGGTATTTTCACATCATTAATAAGAACACATATTTATCAAAATTATGTGCGTGCTCTGTAATTTTGTTATAGGTTAAGTATGGTTTGCCTCATTGAGAGGGAACATGCTTTACTATTTTTATATTTATTGTTATCTCATTTCTTCTGTATTTTATCCTGATCAGGAAATTCAGCAGTTCAAGCCATCTCCCTTCTATTGACGAAGGGTGTACAGGAAGCAAATATTATATTCCTTAATCTTATTTCAGTAAGTCTTATGAAGGCTGGGCATTTTATTGGTTTTGCAGATGTATATGGATTGGAATATCATTTTTGCTATTCCCTATTGCAGTACCATGGTTTACTGGAATATATCTTTTAGCTTGGTTGTCGTCTAGCTTTTTCTTGGAAACTGTCCATTTTAACTAATATCACAGAAGCAATTTTGTAACTTCATCTACTAGTTAATGATAATCTCTAGGTAACGGCTATATCTATGAAGTTTGACACAAAAAAAAGGAGACTATCTATGAAGTGTGTAATCACACTCCTTTTTCATCATTGTTGTACATGATGGCATGTTAGTGCATAGTGCTTAACTCATCAGTGGTATCATTTTGCTCTAACAGGCGCCCCAAGGAGTGCATGTGGTGAGCAAGAGATTCCCCAGAGTGAAGATCGTTACTTCAGAGATTGAGTTTGGTTTAAATGATGATTTCCGTGTCGTACCTGGGATGGGCGAATTTGGAGACAGATACTTTGGAACAGATGATTATCAGTCATCAACACCATTCTTCTGTGACGATAAAAATCGTGTCAGGTGGGTTTCTAATTACTTTGCTAGTAGCATGATTTATTCCATTCAATTTTTGCTGCTTAACTGGCGCACTTGCCCTGCAAGGGGTTGATGGGTACTATGGTTGAAAATGCGCAGGCTCTTGTGAGTTTGTCAAGACGACATCAAGCCATGGCTGCGGCATATTCTCCAATTTTTGAGAAACTTATATCTGCATTTCAAACTCTAGAATGCACATATATAATGATGTTTTCTTTACCAGACACTGTACCATGGAGCATACAGACAGAACACCTCTTGATGTAAGTGGATCCGTTCCATTTTTGTCTGTTTCGAAAGCAGTGTCCTGTTCAGCCATTTGGGGACTACATCGTGTCCTGTTCAGCAGCCTGTAGAACGACTGGTTTTTCTTTCATGTAATAAATTAGGAACAAAAAAGATGTTTGGATCGGAACTTGCACCGCGAAGGATTTGATCATTCACATAGTGCGTGTTGGCCTTGGGATCAGGCAATTATCCAGTCTTGTAAGGTGTTCAAAGGCAAGTCCGAAGTAGTTGGTTGGTCGGTCCTCTCTTGTTCTGGCCTTCTTGTTCAACTTGAACTACCCCGCGCGTTGTGTCGGTTTTTGTAATGTATATAAAAAGGGACGCTTCATGGGGTGACAAATAGATGACATCCGAAAAGAAAATATGCACATTTATTTGAACCTTTGGTAGGTACTTGATGAGGGATCAATTGGATAATTTTTGAAACATCTACTTCATGAAAGATCACCATAACAAAAGCAAACTTGGATTTTACTACTAAGAAGAAGAAGTCAATCTGAATTTTATCTCTAATACATACTTCTTGAAGTCACTTAGCTAAGAAGAAGTGTGATGTCATGGCATATGTCATATGTATTATGTTATAAGATACTGGGCTATTCTACAAGTTGTTTCTTAGGTGTCTTTGAGTAATATATTAGTTGTCATGCTAGTTGTCATCTTTTCATCCAATAGGCTATTAGTTGTCATATTAGGTGTATATGAGTTGTGTAAGGGCCCATAGCCTATAAATAGAGGCAATGCTCTCAAGCTATGTAACTTGTTTTGTATCTTATACCATATGAATAGAACTTCATGTTTCTATCTTAGATCTTGGATTAGATCTTGTTCTTGAGCTTTGGATTGAGCTCTTAGAGCATCTCCAAGGGTTTTCTATTTTTAGTTTTGCATTTGAGGGCATTTGCAAAGTCCCAAATGAATTTGCAAAGTTCTAAAAGGTGTGATTTTCAACCGTTTTGCATTTTGCAAAGTCCAACTTGTTTTTCCCTTTCTATTCTCGCACGCTATTCCTTCGTCGCCGCCAAATTTTTTTCGCGTCGTTCCTTCCGCGCGGTCCTTTCTGTAGCTGCCAGGTCGAGCGTCCAGTTCCGTCCAGGGTCGCCTGTCGTCGTGCTTGGTGTGAAGGTCCAGGTCCGTTGCGCTGCACCTCCAGGTCCGTGAAGTTCCGTCAAGGTCTGTCGTACGTGGACGCGTCAAGGTCCGTCCGGGGTCGTGCGCCGAGAGGAGGAAGAGATTTCGCGCACCGAGGGCGAGGGGTTCCGCGCGCCAGGAGTCCGACATGGACCGACGAAAAAGTCGCGAGAGTCCAAATGCAAAGCGCGGAGGAGGTTTGCATATATGCAAAGGCTCAACCTCTATTTGCAAAGTTTACCAAATTGCAAACCTCATTTGCAAAACCATTGGATGGGTATTTTCTACTCTTTTTGCAAATAGGGCAATGCAAAGTCTATTTGCAAAGCCCTTGGAGATGCTCTTACTATCCGTGAATTCGGATTGTTGTCCGTGGATTCGGGCTGTCCTTAGGGCGTTATTTACTAACACGTTGAAGTGGTTCCTTCAACACTTGTTTATTTCTATATATCACTGAAGTGGTTCCTTCAACACTTTCTATTTCTATATATCAGCACCTTGGAGAGGTTTCTCCAGTATACCATGCTGCATCAGTACTTGTGCCCTTTTGGATTGTAGAAGCTTTCCTCATAAGCTATACATTTCTAATCTATACTTAACACTTATTTTTTTCGTAGATGTTGGCATGTCCGATCCAAGACTCAGATCACTGTCGCAGGCACAGTAACACGCCTAAACCGTTCGATCCCGTTGCTCCCCCATCGAAGCCGTCCACGCGCCCGCAGTCTAGAATCATCTACGCTTCTCCACGACACGACCTCACCCCTCCTTCGACCCACGTCCCTCACGCTGTCAGGCATCCTCTCCACCGTCGCCACCGGCAGCGGCCGATGTCGCCCCTCCCACCCCTCTCCCTCAGCCCTTTCCTATCCTCGCAACTACACCAGCAATCCTTCGCGCGCGCTCGCCGCAGCAGCAGAACCAAAAACACATCTCTCGCAGGAACAGCGTTAGCGGCAGCAATAGCCCCGCCGTCTCCGCGACCACTGCCATCCTAGCAGCAGGCCCGGCGTCTCCGCCTCGCCTCGGCGCTCATAAACATCATCGCCTGCGTCGTCATGCCTACAGGAGCGGCACGCAGCCCTATGCGCCGCCACCCTCTCCTCGACTCCTCCACCGCTGCTACAGGAGCGGCTGGCAACCCTACGCTGCCACGGCGCCACCTGCTCATCCTGCCGGTGCCGGGAAGCCCACATATAGGCCAGCGGAGTCAATTGTCCCGCCCGCTGCGTACTCCCATCCATCACTGTGCAAAGGACATTCACTTCCATCTATTTTCTGAGATTCCACAAATGCAGCTGCTATCCATACTCTATTTTTAAATGGAAAACGATATTGCAGTTTGTTTATTTCAGATAGATCATTTATACTTTGGCTACAATCCACGAGTACATTAACCCTGCTTCCATTCTTTTTAATCAGAGATTCCACAAAGCAGCTGCACTATACATCCTCTGTTAGTGACAACATGCTCCTCCAATGTTATTATTATTATTTTTTTTGCTTCAGCCAATCTCAACTCCTGAACCTTTGGGCAACAATTGTGATGAGCTGCCCATCAGGCAATTCATAGCTTTTGTGGACAGAGGAGCTGGTCTTCGCAGTTTGTAGCTTCTGCTTGCAAATCAAGGGAAGCAAAGGCCGGTTGCATTAGCCGTGCTTAATTGTTTACCTTAAAACAGAAGCCATTAAAATAGATAGTGTATGAGTACGCAACAATATTGGACATCACATGTGAAAGGATAAAGTTACAACATCTCAAACATATGATGTGTTCCGTAGTATGGGGCCGACTTTCTCCAGCGGACTCAAAATCTAGTGTGACCGATTTTGATGGAAAGACGGCTCCAATTCCTACACCCTAGGAAGCAAAAATCCTATAAATGAACAATTATTATTTCTTAACCCAATAAGAACAACATGCCAAAGATTAAACATCGTTTGTTGCATTAAGAAAATTTTCTAGGCTATAGACTTTAAAGATTCTTCGGGACTAGGGATGCAAAAAGCCGAGGATTCCTAGTCCGTTTTATTCCCCACGATCATAACCGAATTGGCAAAATCGTCACATATGTTGGACATCACATGTGAAAGGATAAAGCTATAACATCTCAAACATGTGATGTGTCCCGTAGTATGGGGCTAACTTTCTCTAGCTGACTCAAAATCAAGCGCGGCCGATTTTGATGGAAAGAGGGCTCCAATTCCTACACCCTAGGAAGCAAAAATCCTAGAAAGGAACAATTACTATTTCTTAACCCAATAAAAACAACATGACAAAGATTAAACATCGTTTGTTGCATTAAGGAAATTTTCTAGGCTATAGACTTTAAAGATTCTTCGGGACCAGAGGGATGCAAAAAAGCCGAGGATTCCTAGTTCGTTTTGTTCCCCACGATCATAGCTGAATTGGCAAAATCCTCACATATATTGGACATCACATGTGAAAGGATAAAGCTACAACATCTCAAAAATATGATGTGTCCCGTAGTATGGGCACTAGTACACACAAGAGCTACCACTAGTGATCAAGAGTTCTACCTATGAGATTTAGTCTACACAAAGAGTGGTTCCCGACCGACCACACAAGCAATTCTAACCCACGTGATTTTAGTCTACACAAGAAGTGGTACGTGGCCAACCACACAAGCAATTCTACTTTGCAAGAATGTAATCAAAGTAATGCAAGAGAGGATGAGACTTGTTATACCGACGCGTCGAGTCAAGGTTGCCAATCACCAAGAGAATGAGCAATCAAACACAATCGGCAACACACAATCGATGATAACCAATCACCGGGAGACAAAGATGAACACAATTGTTTTTGTTCACCCGGTGTTCACTTGGGCACCGCCAAGCTACATCACCGGTTGTGTCGACCAACACCTAGATGGTTTCTCGGTGTGACCCTCAAGTCACTAGCCCCTCAAGGCTCGCCCCGCAAGGCACCGTAAGACACCACTCTCAAGTGAGGTATTCAATGACATGCGGATTCCACTAGGATGCTCTTCGTGATCCCCACAAGGTGAGCTCAAACCTCTCACAAACAACTGGAGGTGGCCAAGAACAAACACCTTCTCTTGCCAACACCTCCAACAATCTCCAAGCCGGCTAAGAGTGGTACTCTCCAAGAGTAATAAGAAATTCACCGGCTAAATCACCCACAAGTGCCACTAGATGCCCTCAAGCAATGCAAGCAAGAGAGATGAGAGGGAGAGTGTTTTTCTGGCACAAAGGATGAGCAAGTGAGTAGAAATGGCCAAGAGACATCCCCAAGGGCCGGCCATCCTCTATTTATAGCCTCTCAAGAAAATATGGCTGTTACCCCCTTGGAGAGCCGTTTTTCACTGCGCGCAGGCCGCCGTACGCGTTCGGCGCCTTCTTCCTCTGCAGCGCGCCCCGACCGTTGGAGCTTCGTCGTTCAAATCCATCACTGCGCCAGACACTCGACCCCTCGACGCCCGCGTCCTGCGCTGCCTCAGCAGGCGCGTCCGGCGTCGTTCATCGGCCGAGCCCGAGCCGAGCACCGCGCCCGCCGGACGCCAACGCCCAGCGTCCGGGGCGCGCCGGCGCCCCCGCCAGCGAGCGACCGGCGCGACCTCGGCGAGGGGTTCTTCAGACGGGCCGGGCGCGGCGGCCGGTCCGACGCGCACGCCCGGGCGTCTGGCTCCCGCGTCCAGCGTGTTGTCCACGCCTGGCACATACTGGTGTGCGTCCGGCGCTGGCCCTCGGCCGCGTCCGGCGCTGCGCAGAAACTTCCTCCATGCCGTCTTGTCGCCGTGTCGTCGAAACAACTTGTACCACTTGCCTTCATGCACCAACCTCCACTTGTCGATCACTCTCTTGAACACAAAGGTTTGTTTATCTCTCGAGATACAAGGCAGTGGCTTAGCTCACTAGGTTCTACATGCAATGCACTTCATGAAATCACCTAGTGGCACCCGTGCATCGAATAGCCGATAAGACTTCCCCTCTTAATAGTGCGGCTATCGATCCTAAACCACTCACACCCTCTATGGGTGTCTTGAGTGCAAAACAAAATGGCCCTATCGGTTATACGTTTGCCTTGAGCCCATTTTGTTCCTCCAAATGATATGAACGCTTCACACCATCATGTGACCGTCTCGATCCATCGACCTCGACTTCACTTGCCCTTCACCGTGCATCGGTCCATCGGCGCTAGTCTTGCCCGAGGTTCACCATCGCATGTGAAAGTCCCTAGTTTGGTTTTGGCTAATTGATGAAATCTAGGACTAACCTTGTTTATCTAAAGTGGTTGATTTAGAGAAAGGTTGTCCACATGATGAGCTTATTGCATATGAAGCATGACACATGTCATGTGATCAAAGATGAAGATCAAGACGATGCTTGGCTCCATGGACCGGTGTTGAAGGTGATGGGCTAGTCGAGGCTTCGGAGTGAAGGACCATGCGATGGTGAAGCTCGGGCAAGACTAGGCGCCGATGGACCGATGCACGGTGAAGGGCAAGTGAAGTCGAGGTCGATGGATCGAGACGGTCACATGATGGTGTGAAGTGTTCATATCTTTTGGAGGAACAAAATGGGCTCAAGGCAAAGGTATAACCGTTAGGGCTATTTTGTTTTGCACTCAAGACACCATAGAGGGTGTGAGTGGTTTAGGATCGATAGCCGCACTATTAAGAGGGAAAGTCTTATCGGCTATTCGACGCACGGGTGCCACTAGGTGAATTCATGAAGTGCATTGCATGTAGGGCCTAGTGAGCTAACCTAACCTTTGGGAAATGTTTGTGAAAAGCTAACACACAAGCACATGGAGATGTACACTTGGTGGTGTTGGCACATTTACAAAGGTGGCGTTTGGGCGCGCTGTGGTTTGCAGGGTAGAGTTGGGTTTGGGTCGGCGGGATTCGGCGCTTTTCGAGAAAAATGGATGCATATTTTCTATTGCGCCGGATGCAAAATTTGGTTGAAATCATGCTATCTCTGATGATCAAGTTGGTATACTTGTTGGATAGCATGTTGGAGAAGTTGGTGTCATGACACGGCGACGAAAAGACGGAGGCTGCGCTCGCGAGGCGCGGAGACGCGGGCGGACGCGTCCGGCGGGCGGCGGACGCCGACCGAAAGTTCCCGTTTTCGGCCGTTCGTCGGCGGGCGTCGGGCCGGACGCGGGCCGGACGCGTGCGGCGGACGCAGAGCGGTTCGTCTTTGCGTCCGGCGCGTGTTGCGGCTCGCGCGGGAGCGGGGTTCTCGACGGAAGGCGGCGGACGCGCAGGTGCCGCGTCCGGCGCACGCCGGACTCGGAACAGAAAGTTCCAGAGCGCGGCGTTGCGAGCGGACGCGGGCGCCGAACGCGCAACGGCGCGCGCCGGACGCCGACGTGGCGGCACGTGGTTGGCCGCGGTGCCAACGGTCGTCTGGGGCGCGCGCGCGGGCTGAGGCGCCGGACGCGTCCGGCAGCCTGCGGCGGACGCGTCCGGCGGTGTTTTTGCGCCCCGAGGGGTAACGGCTAGTTTGAAGTGTTGGGTCTATAAATAGATGGGAGGCCGGGCTTGGCTTCCTCTCTTGGCTCTTCCAACTCATTCATTCATCCTTTGAGTGAAGAAACACTCTCCCTCTCATCTCTCTTGCTTGATTGTGAATCCAAAGTGAGATTGAGGGATCACCTAGTGCATTGCATTGCTTGAGGGCATCTAGTGGCACTTGTGGGTGGTTTAGCCGGTGGATTTCTTGTTACTCTTGGAGAGTACCGCTCCTAGCCGGCTTGGAGATTGTTGGAGGCGTTGGCAAGAGAAGGTGATTGTTCTTGGCCACCTCCGGTTGATTTGTGAGAGGTTCTTGTGCTCACCTCGTGGGGATCATGAAGAGCATCTTAGTGGATTGCGCGTGTCGTTGAGTACCTCGCTTAAGAGTGGTGTCTTGTGGTGCCTTGCGGGGCGAGCCTTGAGGGGCCAGTGACTTGAGGGTCACATTGAGGAACCATCTAGGTGTTGGTCGACACAACGGGTGACGTAGCTTGGCGGTGCCCAAGTGAACATCCGGGGATAAATCATTGTGTTCATCTTGTCTCCTGGTGATTGGTCATCATCCTTTGTGTGTTACCGATTGTGATTGATTGTTCATCTTATTGGTGATTGGCAACCTCGACTCTACGTGTTGGTATAACAAGCTTCTACCCTTTCTTGTATTACTTTGATTACATTCTTGCAAAGTAGAATTGCTTGCGTGGTCGGTCGGGAACCACAACTTGTGTAGACTAAATCCCGTGGGTAGAATTGCTTGTGTGGTCGGCCGGGAACCACTCCTTGTGTAGATTAAATCCCGTGGGTAGAACTCTTGATCACTAGTGGTAGCTATTATTTGTGCTAGTGATCACCTACTAGAATTGTTTGGATAGGAGGCTTGCAACATCTAGTAGGCTAAGCAAAACTTGCTTTCTGCCGTTTGTGTATCTAACGAAGTTTGCTTAGTGAGTTTGTAGAAAGTTTTATAGGCTATTCACCCCCTCTAGCCATCTAGGACCTTTCAGCATGGTCCTTCACTCCGAAGCCTCGACTAGCCCTTCACCTTCAACACCGGTCCATGGAGCCAAGAATCGTCTTGATCTTCATCTTTGATCACATGACACGTGTCATGCTTAATATGCATTAAGCTCATCATGTGGACAACCTTTCTCTAAATCAACCACTTTAGATAAAACAAGGTTAGTCCTAGGTTTCATCAATTAGCCAAAACCAAACTAGGGACTTTCAATCTCCCTCTTTTTGGTAATTGATGACAACCTCAACAAAGATGATTTTATAATAAAGATTTTGAACTTGTCATACTTGTCCAATCATTAAGCTCATAAGAGGAATTTGGACAACTATAGCAAGTTCAGTTTTTGTAGTATTGCTCCCCCTACATATGCGCATAGAGTTTGGATTTGAAGCTTTGCACATATGCATGGATAAGAGTGTGGGGAGAGTAATTCTACCAAAATGATGCTAAGGTGTAAGAAATGGACCTTTGAAGCGTGATACCAATCGGAGTTGCAATTTACACCATCCTTAGCACCATGTAGTAACTAGACATCCATCAAAACTCAAGAACCCCATGAGATCAACATTATAAGCAAAGTTCTTGAACTACTTGTAAAGCAAGGGGAGTCTAGTCACAACCTATGCATGCTAGTAGATCAATTCACCATTCAAGTCCTATACTAGCATTGCACCACACAAGCAAGGATACACCACTTGTATAATAACTTAACTAAGAGCCATGAGCAAGTCATATGAGAATGCACAAACAAATGCAATAATTTTGTTCATGAGCTTGCTCCCCCTTTTTGTGTGCATCAAAATTTTATTTACCCCCTTAATCATGTTCAGTCATCTTTTTCTCTCCTCCCTTTGTCAACAATTGCCCAAAAGTGGGATCAAATTGTGGAGAGAAAATGACTTTGATGGAGTAAACAAATCTTAGTCAAATTTGGTTTAATTTAGACCACTTGCCAAAGACATTTAATTCGG
Source organism: Themeda triandra (assembly GCA_018135685.1). Classification (NCBI taxonomy): domain Eukaryota; kingdom Viridiplantae; phylum Streptophyta; class Magnoliopsida; order Poales; family Poaceae; genus Themeda; species Themeda triandra. The sequence continues at coordinate 98,073 of JAENPR010001349.1, read as the reverse complement.
TTTGAACCAAAGACAAGCTTCTTCACACCTCATGATAAGGGTTATCTTGCCTATGTTGAATTAAACACTTGTAGCAAATATTCTAGATTTAAAACTAGGATTGCAAGCCCATAAACATGTCATATGTAACCACTAGATCAAGCAAAGCATAGAAGCAATAGTGGTTAACATATATATATCAAACACATTTGATTTATCATGAATGCTCCAAATGCACCTTGTATGTCTACATGTGCTACCACAAGTATAATCCTAAGAATGAATGACATGTCACTCAATGGTACCTTGCATTGTCGAAGGAGAGGCATGTCAAGTAGTGGTGGGGTGCATTCAACACATGTTTGAGAAGTCAAGAATATTCAATTCATTCCTTATCTTGCAAAACCTTCTTTCATCAAGTGGGTTGGTGAGGATGTCGGCAAGTTGATCATCGGTGCCCACACTTTCAATGGAAATGTCACCCTTTTGTTAATGATCTCTTATGAAGTGATGCCTTATGTCAATGTGCTTTGTTCTTCCATGTTGGACCGGGTTTTGTGTCATCTTGATTGCACTTTCATTATCACAAAACAATGGCACATTCGTGAAGTTGATGCCATGATCCTTCAAAGTTGACTTCATCCAAAGCAATTGTGCACAACAACTCCCCGCACTAACATATTCGGCTTCGGCGGTAGAGATTGCCACACTATTTTGTTTCTTTGAGAACCATGACACAACTGATCTTCTAAGAAGTTGACATATACCACTTGTGCTCTTTCTATTGATCTTGCAACCACCATAGTCGGAGTCCGAATATCCAATCAATTCAAACTTTGACCCCTTCGGATACCATAGTCCAACATCTCTTGTTTGCTTCAAGTACCTCAATATTCTCTTTGCGGCCGTGAGATGACTCTCTCTAGGTGAGGCTTGATATCTAGCACACATGCAAATATTAAACATGACATCCAGCCTTGATGCGGTGACATAGAGTAGGCTTCTAATCAATGACCGATAATCCTTTTGATTCATCATATTACCATCATGATCACTATCAAGATTCCCATTGGTGCCCATTGGAGTTGAAATTGGCTTTGCATCTTGCATCCTAAACTTCTTCAACATGTCCCTTATGTATTTCCCTTGACTCACAAATGTCCCATTCTTCAATTGCTTGACTTGAAGACCAAGGAAATAGCTAAGTTCACCAATTATGGACATCTCAAACTCTTTTGCCATCATTTCACCAAATTCTTCACAATATGCTTGATTGGTTGATCCAAAGATGATATCATCAACATATATTTGCACAATGAAGAGATCATTACCAATCTTTTTGGTGAATAGAGTAGTATCAACCTTGCCCATAATGAACCCCTTTGAGTGAAGAAAAGTCTTCAATCTCTCATACCATGCTCTAGGTGCTTGCTTCAAGCCATACAAGGCTTTCTTCAACTTGTACACATGGTTGGGCTTCTTCTCATCTTCAAAACCAGGAGGTTGCTCAACATATACTAGTTCATTGATGATCCCATTGAGAAATACACACTTGACATCCATTTGATACAACTTGTTGTTGTGGGCACATGCATAAGCCAATAGAATCCTTATTGCCTCCAATCTTGCCACCGGAGCATATGTTTCATCATAGTCAAGCCCTTCAACTTGAGTATAGCCTTGTGTAACTAGCCTTGCTTTGTTTCTAATCACAACACCATCTTGATCTTGCTTGTTCTTGAAAACACATTTGGTTCCAATGACATTGTGATCCTCCGGCCTCTCAACTAACTCTCACACATCATTTCTTGTGAAGTTGTTGAGCTCTTCTTGCATTGCCATGATCCAATCGGCATCATCCAAAGCTTCCTCACTCTTTGGTTGACACAAATGATGCATACTCACAAATCATAGCCACTTTTGATCTTGTTTGCACACCACTTCTAATATCACCAGTGACACTATCAATTGGGTGATCTTTTACAACATGTTGTGGTTGTAGTACTTGCACTTGATTGCTTGAGCTTGGTTGATCACTTGACTTGTCTTCATTTGATGAACTAGCACCATGATCTTGCACTTGAGTATTGCTAGCTTGCCTCAATGGAGAATTGAGCACTTCATCTTTATCATCTTGCACATCAACCACTTGCCTTGCTCATGTTCTTCATAGCTTCAACCAATTGAGTTCCACCAACATCTTCTAGATTCTCATATTCATCTTATGACCCATTGGTTTTATCAAATTGCACATCATGGACCTCCTCTAGAATGCCACTTGTGTTGTTCCAAACTCTATAAGCCTTGCTTATAGTTGAATAACCGAGTAGGAATCCTTCATCACATGTCTTTTCAAACTTCCCCAGTCTAGTGCCCTTTCTCAAGATGTAGCATTTGCAACCAAACACTCTAAAAAAGCCAATGTTGGGCTTTCTTCCATGAAGTAACTCATATGGGGTCTTCTCTAGTAAAGTATGACAATAGAGCCTATTGATATAGTAGCATGCCGTGTTGATTGCTTCATCCCAAAATGATTGACTAACATTGTACTCATGAAGCATTGATCTAGCCATATCAAGCAATGTTCTATTCTTTCTCTCAACTAGGCCATTTGATTGTGGAGTATACTTGGCCGAGAATTGATGACCAATGCCATAGTGATCACACAATTCTTCCATTCTTGTATTCTTGAATTCACTCCCATTGTCACTTCTCACTTTCTTGATTCTCATGTCAAACTCATTGTGAACTCTAGTGAGAAAGGTCTTGAAGGTGTCATACACTTCACTCTTGTCACTAAGAAAGAATACCCATGTGAATCTTGTGAAGTCATCCATTATGACAAACCCATACTTGTTGCCACCAATGCTTGTGTATGTAGTTGGGCCAAATAGATCCATGTGCAACAACTCAAATGCCTTGCATGTGCTCAATGTACTCTTCTTTGGATATGAATTTCCAACTTTCTTCCCGGCTTGACATGCACTATACAACTTGTCTTTCTCAAATTCAACATCTTTCAAGCCTTCTACTAGGTTGTGTTGTGTGAGCTTCTTCAATTGTTTCATGCCAACATGTCCAAGCCTTCTATGCCAAAGCCAACCCAAACTTGATTTTGATATCAAACATGTTGTCAAAGAAGCTTCACTAGTGTTGAAGTCAACAAGATAGAGATTCTCATATCTAAAGCCTTTGAACACCAAGTTGGAGCCATCAAGAGAAACTAGCTCAACATCATTTGCCCCAAAGATGCACTTGTAGCCTAGATCACAAATTTGTGCCACCGAGAGAAGATTGAAATCCAAGCTTTCAACTAGCAACACATTGGAGACACTCATGTCATTTGATATTGCAATCTTGCTCAAGCCAACAACCTTGCCTTTCTTGTTATTGCCAAATGTGATTGACTCAATGCCACTATCATTCTTCTCAATTGAATCAAATATTCTTGATGTGCCGGTCATGTGTGAGAACACCCACTATCAGTGATCCAATGCCTTTCTCCGGCTTTATAGTTCACCTACAAGTAAATCAATGAAGCTTAGGTACCCATTTTTGCTTGGGTCCTTGTAGGTTAGTAACTACGCTCTTTGGTACCCAAATAGCCTTCTTCTTTGGGCCAACAATGGGTGTACCAACAAACTTAGCTTGCACATCTTTCACACCCTTGGTAAGCACATAACAAGAATCAAAAGATATAGCATTGTCAAGTTTCTTGTTTTGTTGCTTCTTGTTGCAATTTTGCTCTAGGTGCCCAACTTGCTTGCATCTATAGCAAAACCGACCATTGCTCTTCACAAAGCTAGGCTTTGGAGTTGCGAAGGCCGACTTGCCCTTCTTGGGGGTATAGCCCAATCCCTCTTTGTTAAGAGAGAACCTTTGGCTACCCAAGCACTTTAGCAAGCGGGCCTCACCACCATAGGCTTTGCCTAAGGCATGAGTGAGCTCATCCACCTCCTTCTTGAGAGTCTCATTCTCAACCATAAGTGTAGCATCACAAGTGAAGCCATCACTAGTAGTAGAGGTAGAGTTGGTGGTGGTGGTAGATGATGTGCTACAAGAAGGATTAGCATTTGCAATGATGATAGATTAACATGAAGAATCATCAATGATGTCACAAGTAAGGCCTATATCACATGATGCAACCACCACTTTCTTTGCTTGTTGCTCAAGAAGAAGTGAGTGAGCCTTTTCAATCTTAGAATGAGCATCACCAAGTTTCTCATGGTCTTCCACTAGACACTCATGAGTGGTCATAAGCTCACCTAGGGCTTTCTCAAGTATTGCTACTTTCATTGAAAGCTTATTGCACTCCTTTTTCTTGGCAATTGCTATATCTCTAGTTTCTTGCATCAAGTCATATAATTGGTCCTTAGAAGGTTCATCATCATCATCATCAACATTATCAATATCGTGAGCATATTCCATCTCGGTATCATCATCACTATCATCATATTGTACCTTGGTTTCTTTGGCCATGAAGCACGATGATGATGAAGAAAATAATGAAGACTTCTTGTTGATGGCGATGGAAGCCAATGCCTTGTTGCTTGAATCTTCATCTTCATCATCATTGTCACTTTCCCAATTGACCACAAATGCACCATTCTTGCCCTTCTTGAGTGCCATCTTGGCCTCATGCTTCTTCTTCTCAAAACTTGCCCTTGTTGTAATTCTTCTTCTTCTCATATGGGCATTCGGCTTGTAGATGCTCGGTGCTATCACAATTGAAGCACTTTCTTGGTTGCTCTTGCTTCTTGAAGTTGTCTCTCTTGAAGCCTCTTCTCTTGATGAACATGTGTCCCATCTTCTTCACCACAAGAGCAAGTGCCTCATCATCAATCTCAAAGTCACTGTAACAACCTAGAAAATTCACCTAACACAAAAATCCCAACTACAAAATTTTTCTAAATAAACCCATGTTTGTTGCTTGTCATGTAACAAACCCTACTAGATTGCATATAAAGCATCTATGTTTAATTGTGACTTGTGAGCGTTGCTATGCAACAACATCACATGTGTCTCAATATAGCTCTTAAGCCACATGTGATTGGGACCCTAGGTAAACCTACTGTACTTATAGGTGATAGCCCATGACCAACCATCAACCATGATATGACATAGCTATAGACCCTAGGCTTAGTCACTAAGTCATGAGCTTAGACCCTGATGGAACCATACTAGAGTTAGTAGCCATACCCCAAGATGTACTAGGTATACATGTGCACCTACCCACAGTAGAACCTTGCAACCAACCCATGATTAACCATGGCTGGTTAGATGCTAGTAGGATCACACCAACCCTTGATATAGTAACTTAGGCCTATGATCCTGACTCTACACATGATAATATTAGTTCTTTGCCCTAAGCCATAGTAGCTAGCCTAACCACACCAACTCTGGACTTAGTATCCAAAGCCTTGGCCAAAACCCCCACAGGGTAGAGCATCTCTATAACCCTAACTTAGGTCAGTAGATGTCCACACCTAAGAGACTAACAACTTAACCCTAGTTACCCAAAGACTAGTGACATCTTGCCAACCCGTGGTAACACCTCTCTACATGGGGATGTTGATCCTCGATGTCCTGATAATAGGAACTACCCACCTCGGCTAGACTATCCACTCAACAACCCTAGTGGATAAACCCCACTAGGTTACCATAGTGAGACAACCTACCAATATGCAGAGTTAGAGAAACGTGTCCTAACCCTATGCTTATAACCTAGTAGGCAATCATATCGCCATAGTGTTATATGGAGTATGACTAGCAAATAGACGAAGGTATAACTACCTAGTTGTCCACACATGACCTGTATGACTAACCAACCTAACTAGTGCATCTAGCGCTAACCCTAGAAATCACATGGTACCTAGACACTCCAACTATGGAGATATAATATCACATGACATGAGCTAGACTTGAACTCCCAAACACCCCAGGGATGAGTGATCCATAGTGAATCACCCTATGTCATGAGTAGAAAGACCCGTGCTAAGTCACCATCTTAGCTAAGCGATGTTGCTATACTTTTAGATACAAAGATCACATGTTTAATAAATATAGGGAATCATGCATCTCCTCCTTGCATTTGAGTTTTATGAGTGATTTGGGTTTTATTGGATTTTCCTTGTATTGATATTAGATCAACAAACACACATTGCAAATATATATACAATACGTATAGTCAAAACATAAAAGAGAAAGGAAAAAGAATTAACATCAAATGGCAAGCTGTCATTTTGGCCCAGGAACTTGAGCCCGCCTGCTACCCTCCTCCTTTTCTTTTCCTTCCTTCTTTCCCTCGGCCCGCCCGCCTTACTTCTTCTTTTTCTTTTTCTTTTCCGCGGCCCAACTAGAGAAGGCCGACCCAGCGGCGCAACGGCCCACCAGGCCGGCCCGCTACCGCCTTGCCGCTGCCGCCCCTAGACAGACGCTGACAGGCGGGTCCCGCCTATCATGGCCTCCCCAGGACCACGTCGCCGTTACCCCAACTCCCGCACGGAGAAGGAGTCACGCCCGCGCCGCGAGGACCGCCGCACCCGCGCCGATGCCGTGTCAACCGCGACTGGGATCGCCTCCCTCGCCCGCACCCCGCTCGTGGCCCTTCCTTTCTCCGACTCGATCCCGTGCGCGTGGATCGGAGGCCGCCATGGACGGCACGGAGCCGCGCCCCCACGACCCGGCCTAGCCACTCGTCTCCCCTCCTAAACGACCTCCAGGACATCACCGCCACTCCGAAACCACTGCCTCACCACCCCGCGCTGCACAGCACCACCCGCCACCGTGCCTCGAACGCCGTCGCCGCCGCCGAGCCGCGTCGCCCCACCGAGGCCCGCACCGGCTGCGCCCCGCACGGTGAGCACCGCCGCGTACCGGTCTTTTCCCTCTCGCCGGACACACCACCGCCCCCTCTCTTTATCGCTCGCCGGGCACCGTCGCACCACCGCTGCTCGCCGGCGCAGTTGCCCCGCCACCGCATGCTGCATTGCGCGCCGCCGCTGCTGCCCCGCCGCCGCACCTACGCGCCGCCGCGTCGCCGGGCGCCACTAAGAGCAGAGTGGGGGAGACGCGATTTGGGGAAGAAGAAGGGGAGTGTGAGAGAGAAAGAGAAAGGCTAACACGTGGGTCCCACAGGAGAGAGAGAGAGGCGTGGACTCGGTCCACGTGAGCCGAGAGGGGGAGGAGATTGCATGGACCAGGTTCACCGTGGACCGCACTGTGGTCCATGGACCCGCCGCTGCGATCCACCGTGAGCCGGGTGCACCAAGCCCAAACCCATAGCAGATCTAGTCAACCCACGTGGTAGCGCCACAGGATGCCGTGTGGCGGTGTCGGCCCGGCCCAGATCCGGCCCGCCAGGCCCTGCCAGGCCCACACATGGGCCCACACATGTTGACCGGTCAGCGCTGACGTCGGCGTTGACGTCGGCCGGACCCCACTGCCACGTCAGCATGTCACATCAGCATGACCCACAGCGCACGTGGACCAATTACCAGCCGACACGTGTCGCGCCCAGAATAATCGGCCCTTTTTCTTTTTCAGGATATTGTTTAAACTTTGGAAATTCATAACTAATTCATACAAACTCCGAAAATTATGATCTTTATATGTAAATTCATCTAAAATCGAGCCCAATACAATAGAGTACTTATTGAGTGCATTTGGATCTTTTTGTTGTTCATTCGTTCTTTGTGCTCATCTATAGGGGTCGCTCCCGCGACCAATATGTCACGTTTTAGAGTCGGAGGAGGATCAGACTGACGATGACCGTGAGTACAGGGAGGAGCTAGGTGACGACTACTCCGAAGGTGCCACATCCCACCCATTTACGTAGATCCCATTACGCATGGCAAATAATAGAACTGCTAGTGCTTTACATTTCTGTTGAATATAACTGCTGCTATAGGGTTGCATGGTAGTATGTTATACCCTTGATGGCCTTTACCTTGATTAACCTTTCACCCTGCTCACCCGCTGTTAGGGTAGACGCACGCTTATTTTATTACTGTTATATTTACTCGACTACATTATATCGACGATGTGATGATGGTGGTGAACCACGGGAATGGTTTGGCTTGGAAGTTGGACCAGATGGATGTGTTGGACCTGGGGACTATGGTGAGGATATGGTGGTCTTGGCGTGTGTCTTGGGTGTGTGAAGGGTGAGGGTTGAGTCGACTGAGCTAGGATCTACGATGAGCTTTTGGAGCGAGTCTTGCCGAGGGATGTACTGGACATCCCTATTAGTTCTACCTGTGGTGGGTAAATGTGGAAATGTGGAAATGTGTTGGTGAGGTGGACCCTGTATGAGTCTCTGAGGGGCGGAGCTTAGGGTGGAGGTGTTGTGGTGGCACATTAAATGGAGACCCTGATGAAGATATCCCGGCTTGGTCATATTAAGGACCGAAAGTGCTAGTAACCGGATCATAGGAATCCTTGCTTTCCGCTCGCTTCCCATGGGGGGAGACGGCCGAACCACCGGGTAGAATGATGCCACTACTGCTAGGCGAGGATGTGTTAGGGACGTACGGGTATGGATGGTCTCACACCCTCTCGAGACGATCGTGGCTCCCTATTCGGGATCGGGATCATGACTTCACAGTTTCAGCCACTCCATGCGGGGTGTTCCAGGGCTGAGAGGTAGGGTGGCATCGTTCTAGGTCGGCAGGCGCTCGGTATCTGCCTAGATGTTCGCGAGCATTGATGATGGTTATCTTGTGGAATAGTGAAACCTCTGCAGAGCGTATGGTTGATCGATCGATACATATGCTGATTTCTTGGCTATGGACCTTTCCTGTGTTCTACTTTCACTAGACTAGAGAGAGGAGTGTTCTACCTTCCCCGAGAGGTACTCCCGGCCGTGAGCCATAGGTTGTGGGCTGCAGGCCGCTGAGGCAATCAGAGTGGGAGTCTGCTTGTCGACCTGAGTGTGGGTTATGTTGGTGATGGTGATGGAGGTGGAAATGGGATGGTTTGGGATGGTATGGAATGGAAGGTGATGGATGGTGTATGGGATTGGGTTGTGTTAAAAACTTGACTATTACTATATTTAGAACTTGATTACTATTGCATAGGAAAACCAGAGCCCCATTTATAGGTCTCTTCAATTTACCTTTATTGCATCCAATTTCACAAAGCAAGCACAAAGGGTGGGAGTGGCGACAAATCGTACTCAAACATTTTTGGCACAGTTCGTATGAGGATTACAATTCCGAGGAGTATAGCGATTAAGGGATTCGTGCCTTCGCTCAAGTCGAGGAGATTCTTAGCTTCCGCATCTATCGAGCTGTTCGGTTAATAATTAGTTTGTGCTTTCGCCATTGAGGCAATGTAAGAAGAAAAATACTACCTTCTTTACTCTTTTATTTACGATGTATGGATGATGATTATCAACTCGGAATTTGGGTAATGTGATTTAAACGGTCATATTACACTTCGACTCGTGGATTTCCCTTCACGGAAATTAGGTTATTTCAGTCACCATCTTCCTCATTGTTTTCTTCTTCAAATATTGGTGCTTTACCCTTGGAAGAGGTGGCTTGAAATGCCACGGTCTTCTTCTTCTCCTCTTCCACCTTCTCATCATCTTGATCAAATTTGTCATATGTCAAGACTTCACCAAGCAAATCATTTGGCTTCTTATCTTCAAGCCCATCTTTTTGTAGCATTAGCTTCAACATCTTGAAGCTCTTCGGCAAGCAAATCAAAAACTTGTGACAAAAATCTTCATCTTTTGTCTTGTGCCCCAAACTCTTGAGATCATTCACAATCACTTGCAAGCGATGAAACATTTCAATGATTGTTTCATCCTCTTTCTTCTTGAAGTTCTCAAACTCACTCTTGAGTCCATATAGCTTGGCACTCTTCACAACCTTGGTGCCTTCATAGGTCTCACCCAACCTTGTCCACACTTCACTTGCAGGCTCCAAGTCCTTTGTATCAATGCCATTGTATAAGGTGTTGAGAGCCATTCTATTGCATGTTGTGTTGGCTCTATCTTCATCGGTGAGATGATCATTATCAAGAATAGCATAGTCATACAATGTAACTTGCAATACTCTCTCTTGTATTGAACCAAGATACATGATCATCTTTCTCTTCCAATGATCAAAAGAACTAACTCCATCAAACATAGGCTGTTTGCCCCCAACATGGTTGAACACAATTTGAGCCATCTTAACACCGTAGGATGTTAAGCCTTGCACAAAAATGGTGACCTCGGCTCCGATACCACTTGTAAGGTCCTAGATGGCTAGAGGGGGGTGAATAGCCTATAAAAATTTCTACAAACTCACTAAGCAAACTTTGTTAGATACACAAACGGCGGAAAGCAAGTTATGCTTAGCCTACTATGTGTTGCAAGCCTCCTATCCAAACAATTCTAGTAGGTGATCACTAGTACACACAAGAGCTACCACTAGTGATCAAGAGTTCTACCCACGGGATTTAGTCTACACAAAGAGTGGTTCCCGACCGACCACACAAGCAATTCTAACCCACGCGATTTTAGTCTACACAAGAAGTGGTACGCGGCCAACCACACAAGCAATTCTACTTTGCAAGAATGTAATCAAAGTAATGCAAGAGAGGATGAGACTTGTTATATAGACGCATCGAGTCAAGGTTGCCAATCACCAAGAGAATGAGCAATCAAACACAATCGGTAACACACAATCGATGATAACCAATCACCGGGAGACAAAGATGAACACAATTGTTTTTGTTCACCCGGTGTTCACTTGGGCACCGCCAAGCTACATCACCGGTTGTGTTGACCAACACCTAGATGGTTTCTCGGTGTGACCCTCAAGTCACTAGCCCCTCAAGGCTCGCCCCGCAAGGCACCGCAAGACACCACTCTCAAGTGAGGTACTCAATGACACGCGGATTCCACTAGGATGCTCTTCGTGATCCCCACAAGGTGAGCTCAAACCTCTCACAAACAACCGCAGGTGGCCAAGAACAAACACCTTCTCTTGCCAACGCCTCCAACAATCTCCAAGCCGGCTAAGAGTGGTACTCTCCAAGAGTAACAAGAAATCCACCGGCTAAATCACCCACAAGTGCCACTAGATGCCCTCAAGCAATGCAATGCACTAGGTGATCTCTCAATCTCACTTTGGATGAGCAACAAGCAAGAGAGATGAGAGGGAGAGTGTTTCTCTAGCACAAAGGATGAGCAAGTGAGTAGAAATGGCCAAGAGACCTCCCCAAGGGCCGACCATCCTCTATTTATAGCCCCTCAAGAAAATATGGCTGTTACCCCCTTGGAGAGCCGTTTTTCACTGCGCCGGACGCGTTCGGCGCCTTCTTCCTCTGCAGCGCGCCCCGACCGTTGGAGCTTCATCGTTCAAATCCATCACTGCGCCGGACACTCGACCCCTCGACGCCCGCGTCCTGCGCTGCCTCAGCAGGCGCGTCCGGCACCGTTCATCGGCCGAGCCCGAGCCGTTCACCGCACCCGCCGGACGCCAACGCCCAGCGTCCGGGGCACGCCGGCGCCCCCGCCGATGAGCGACCGGCGCGACCCTCGGCCAGAGGATTGCTGGACAGCGGCTGGTGCGCGGCCCGGCGTCCGGCGCGCACGCCCGGGCGTCTGGCACCCGCGTCCAGCGTGCTGTCCACGCCTGGCACATACTGGTGTGCGTGCGGCGCTGGCCCTCGGCCACGTCCGGCGCTGCGCAGAAATGTCCTCCATGCCGTCTTGTCGCCGTGTCGTCGAAACAACTTGTACCACTTGCCTTCATGCACCAACCTCCACTTGTCGATCACTCTCTTGAACACAAGGGTTGGTTTAACTCTCGAGATACAAGGCAATGGCTTAGCTCACTAGGTTCTACATGCAATGCACTTCATGAAATCACCTAGTGGCACCCGTGCGTCGAATAGCCGATAAGACTTCCCCTCTTAATAGTGCGGCTATCGATCCTAAACCACTCACAACCTCTATGGTGTCTTGAGTGCAAAACAAAATGGTCCTATCGGTTATACCTTTGCCTTGAGCCCATTTTGTTCCTCCAAATGATATGAACGCTTCACACCATCATTTTGTTCACAGCGCCTAGACTTGCCCGAGCTTCACCATCGCATGGTCCTTCACTCCGAAGCCTCGACTGGCCCTTCACCTTCAACACCAGTCCATGGAGCCAAGCATCGTCTTGATCTTCATCTTTGATCACATGACACGTGTCATGCTTCATATGCATTAAGCTCATCATGTGGACAACCTTTCTCTAAATCAACCACTTTAGATAAACAAGGTTAGTCCTAGGTTTCATCAATTAGCCAAAATCAAACTAGGGACTTTCAGTACCCCATAAATAGGATTAGTATACAAAATATATGATATGATTAATCTAATGATACTTACTTTTTATTATAAATTTTAGTATTCCTATATAGATTTGGTCAAACTTAAGTTTGTTTGACTCTGAAAGTATGAGATATGAATTTATTTTGGTACATCGAGTGTACACTTTGTCCCTAATTAGTGTGGTTTGATCAAATGTTTTTATTTGACCAAAGTTGTTTAATAAAATATTAAATAGTTGTAGCGCATAATAGTATCATTAGATAGATCACTAAATCTATTTTGATATATTAAACTTAATTTTAGACTAAGTGTTGCAATGTTTTTTATAAACCCATAATAACTTAGGAAAGTTTGACCAGACAAAACCATGGCGACACTTAGATTGGAATAGGATATCTTAGAACATCACATCGGTATAATCCATGAGCTCATTATACTTCCTCTGTGCCCATTTTTAGAAGTTAAACAAATTTTAAGTTTAACTATATTTATAGAAAATAATATTAATATTTATATCTCTAAATTGTATTAGTAGGAAAATATATGATATGATGAATCTAATAATAATAATTATCTAGCATTATAAATCAAAGCATAAAATTTCTATATTTTACGAGACACATAAGTCAACATACAGCTGGAAGAAACATTACTCTTGGGTAAAACAAATGTTACAATTTGCTGTTTTATCTTATTATACATACTCTCCCGTTCTAAAATACTCCCTCCGTCTCTAAATACATGTCCCTAGAAAACCGTGTTTCCCTCACAAACACGTTTCGACATGTATTTAGAGACGGAGGGAGTAAGTGTTATTTTTACTTTACGAGATATCATTGCAAAGACCTTTACGTTTAGTTTTCCAACAAATTTATTTAAAAATATAAATATTATATATATTTTGAAGCACACACGAAAACTTAAAACGGGCACTATTTTAGTAGTGAGGGAGTACTCTACTCTATGTTCCTAAAGTAGTGGTGTCGTTTCATGCCAGGCCATGCTCTCCTCGTCCACTACACAGAGATGCATGCGTGTCGAGTACTATGCCTTCCACCTGCCAAGGACGGAGCAATACGGAACGGTAATGCTATAGATATTACGTTCTACCGCTCGAACGGGCCTCGGCCCATCGGGGGGCGTAGTCGGGTTTTCCTCCCCATGCGCCACAGCGTCGACCACACCCCGCTCCCCCCGCGCTCGCCCCGGCCGTCTCTCTCGTTCACTCTCTCTCTCTCTCTCTCTCTCTCTCTCTCTCTCTCTCTCTCTCTCTCTCTCTCTCCCTCTCCCTCTCCCATTTCTCTCTCTCCGACGGGGGCGACGGCGGCGGAGCCTCCTCCTCCCTCCTCTCACGGATGGCGGCGAGCTCCTCCCGCGCGCACACGCCCTCCTCCTTTCGCCCCTCCCCCATGGTCTCGCCAAGCTTCCTTCCGGCTTCTCCTCCCTCCGCTTCACCCCCCCATGGCGGCGGCGGCCGTGGACCCTGGGATCCGGCGGCGGCGGCCTCGGATCTGCGGGATCTGGCGGCGGCGACCTCGGATCCATGGCGGCCTAGGGTTTCGGCGACCGCGGCGGCGGCCTCGGATCCGTGGCGGCCTAGGGTTTCGGCGACCGCGGCGGCGGCCTCGGATCCGTGGCGGCCTAGGGTTTCGGCGACTGCGGCGGCGGCCTCGGATCCTTGGCGGCCTAGGGTTTCGGCGACGGCGGCGAGGTCCTACCTCCTCCCCGCGCTCATCCTCCCTTCTCCCCATTCTGACGATGGCCGCGAACCCGGTGGCCTAGGTTTTCGGCTGGTGGGCGGCGTCCAGATCTGGCGCTAGCGACAGCGGATCCGGCCGCTGCCGGCGCAGATCCGGCCGCTGCCGGCGCAGATCTGGCGCGTCCAAGCGCCTGTAGGGTCGAGATGGACTAGAGGGGGGGTGAATAGTCCTTACTAAAAAACTTACGCACTGGCTAACCGAAACAAATGCGGAATTAAAACTATCGGTCTAGCCAAGACTAACCCCCACTAACTAGAACTCTAGTAGCACCTTGTAAAAGATCCTAACAAGAAGCAAGGTGCCAAACTAGCTAGTGCTCACCTAAACAATTCTAGCTTGTAGGTCACACAAACCTAAGCAACTAGTACTTAGTCACACCGGGGAGCACCTACATAATTCTAATGAGCAAAAGCACAAAGCCAAACCTAAGCTCACTAGATGCTCAAGAACAAGGCTACACAAGTCGAACCCAAGAGCGCAATTTACTTAACTACACAAGCTAAGCAAAACACTTACACTACTTCTAGCTACACAAGCAAGAAAGAGCACAAGAGCAACTACTCAAGCTAAGCAAGTATATAGCAAAGTAAAACAAGCTTGAGTAGAGGGGATGCAAACCACAGCGAAGAGTGGACACGCGAAGTCGTGGCGGTGGTGAATCACCGGGCGTAGAGACCAACCACCTGCAAACATGCTCAAAGGAGGTCGAAGCCTCACACACAAGCACAAGGAGGTCGAAGCCTCGGCAACCACAAATCGACACACGATTTTTCCCCTGGTTCACTTGGTCGCCACCAAGCTACGTCTAGTTGTGGCGATACACCGACTTGGTGATGAGAAGGCCGCTCAAGTTGGCTCACTGCCAACAACCCCTCTGGGGAGCCCCAACTCCAATCAACACAAGAACGGGATCCTCCAAGCCACGCTCAACTAGAGTAGCCAATTCACGCTCCCGCGGGGAAGGCTCAAGAACCCCTCACAAATCCTCCTTCGGAGCACCGCACAATCTCCACGCGGTGCTTCAACGAAGTCTCTTGCCACCAAGCCGTCTAGTAGGGGCGACCTCCAAGAGTAACAAGCTCACCGGCTTGCAACAAGATCACCTAGTGCCACTCGATGCAAATCTCTCAATGCAACGCACTAGAATCGATCTCTAACTCAAGTGGATGAACACTCTCAGGCATGGATGAGTTAGAGGGCTCCCAAGCACCACAACACAAGCCACTAAGGCCCTAGTGTGCTCAGCAACCGGCCATGCCCGGCCAACACATGTATTTATAGCCCCATGCTCTAAACTAGCCGTTATCTCCTCGGGCTGCACAAGTTAACTACGCCGGACGCGTCCTACGCTAGCGCCGGACGCGTCCTACGCGTATACCACCAAGCCAAGGTTCAAAAACTAGCCGTTGAAGGGGTCACGGACAGCGCCGGACGCTCATTTTGTGAGCGCCGTGTAACAGAAGCGACCAATTAATATAAACATAATGTACTAATGATGTCATTTAAGCAACTTAATTAGCACATGACGCTTATATCAACCCGGTAGTCCGTGAAACCACGAAGGATTTCAAACTTTCCACAATACAACCCAGACCGAATTAAGTTCAACATAATACCGTCCATAGTAATACATAAGTTCACAAGTAATTGATTACATCGGAGTTTATGAAATAGTTATTACATTGCCAAGTTGAAAACCAAACTGCGGAAGCAAAATAAAGTGTTGTTTTACAAACGCACACTGAGTTAAAAATAGTGCCTGGTCCTTCATCAAATCCAGCAAAAGCATGGAGGAATGAGATATAAGAGATGACCTTGCCCAAGGTCTAATCCTCCCGTAGTGGGATACAGGTCCATCTTGTTGCCACAAAAGGTCTTATGATCTGCAACAAGTGGGAATAAAACCCGAGTACAAGAAGGTACTCAGCTAGACTTACCCGTCATAAACCAAAAATAAAGTGACACCAAGGAGTATGCAAGGCTTTATAAGTGGGGTAGCTGACTTATTTAAACTTGCGATAAAAGATGAGCTTATTAAATAATCATTTAGTGATAAAGGACTCTCTAGCTTATCATCTTTTAAGTAGGGTCCTGACATCACTAAATTAGCACCTGTACTACTCCAATTCCAGGGTATGAGCAAACAATGCTATCCTATCCTTCAGGTTGAGCATACCAGCATCAACAACATAGAACCATAACCATCCTATTTTTCACAATGATTTGCGGCAGTCTTACTTTGCTCGGTCAAGTGTTCACTTTGTCCGAGAACGATGGCGATTATAATCGATTGCAAACCGGTGGCGGGTATTCCTCACACAAACCACACGTCTCCGTCGGTCGATTAGATCACCTTGGTCTATTCGGGTGGAAACACGGATTTCAACGAATACGGTTGCAACCGGGGCATGCCCGGCTACCGGTACCTCCGGCGCGACCGGCCACGGCTTTAATACCGCGCCGTGGGCAACACAATCAACTCCGTTGAAATGCCGGCCCAAACATCCTCAAGGCTTCGCGGTCGGATGTCCGCATCCTTCCCGGCTATCGTGAGGCATTGTTCAACATGATCCGAGGACGTACAAAGCCATAGTCCCATTAGGTGACATCGCCGGAGTTCCGTGGTCTAACACACCACAACTCCGACTAGTCGTGATTTAAAGGCCACATGGTTATGTTCTCTAACCAACCTCCATAGTATCAACCATAGGGTAGTAACCACCTACCTCGCGGATGAGGGTCAATCACCCGTCTTCTACCGATCTAATTAAGCAGAGCTAAGCATAAGCGAGATCCTGAACTTAATTAGGGTAACAGTATTCAGGTGGATCAAGGTACTCATAATGCAGTAACGGTTCCAAGTAACGCCTATAAACTTAATGCATCATAAACAATAAAGGACGCAAAGTAAATCATTTTGCAAACCGTAGGAGAAATGCTCCGGGGCTTGCCTTCCTAATACGATCAATGTTGAAACTCCCAGCACTTGATCACTCCACGTCTGGTTCCTGGTCCTCGATCACCTCACGTGCCGTGGTTCCCCTTGGTGACTCCTCCTTCGGATCATTGTCCCACATCACGTTCTGTTCTCCTAGCGATCCTGTATGATGCGGTGCATGTATGAATACTATGAATACACATGGTATGATCATGCGAATGCGTGCTTTGCTTATTCTTTCTGCAAGGTAGTCAACATCATCCAAGAACGTGTACCATAAGCACATGTCATCTACTACATTTTCTACTACAACAATGTAATCCTAGTATACTACTTAACCACCCATCATACCACTAATCACCTTGAACACCTGACAATAAGCCTAGCACACAACATTACTTATTCAAGCATCAATACTAGTCCTAACCATATAACTAACAGATCAGTAAATAAATCATAAATAAATAACCATAGACCCTATGGATATAAATGAAGACATTCTGGAAAGTTTATGAAATTCTCCATCAAGCATATGAAGACATCACAAACTGATTCCCAGGTTAACTACACCTAAAAATACAGAACATCAGGACTGATTCTGGAAAAACAGCCACTAAAACAGCCCAGGTGGCCATCTTGTCACACCCATAACTCCTAAACTAATCATGCAATGGCCATGAAACTTTAACAGTAGATGGTCAAGCTAACACACTAACTATCATCTTTAGACAAGTTAACCAGAAACCCAACTTATAATTAGATTAGCCTAGCATCAATGGACTTAACCCTTAATTGGAACATCCAAGAGTTGAACAGGAGCACCATGATTGGCTACTCCTGAAATCCTACAAAAATTACAGTAGACATAGCATGGCAATACTAGTCTACCAACAAAATTTCATCCCAATTGGATAAAACTACAGCCCTATGCATAAATCACAAGACAGCACAATTAATTGGACCTATAAATACTTTGTATTATGAAGTATGGCCAACTCATGAGTTAATCACATCAATGACTTCCTAAGGACATATAAACAGCCCACCAAAAAGAATTAAATCCTAACTTGAAGTAAAAACCCTATTTATGAATTTACTCAAGAGTAAGGCAATAATAAGCACTTGAACTACAACTATATAAAATTATACTAGACATGCAAGTGATATCTTTTTCATAGACAGAGCACCTCAAAACAAGACCAACAAGACTAAAATCACATTTTTCTGAGCTTCCTAGAATTAACTATGCATTTCCAAAGATAAAAAGCAATTATACCAATTGATACAATTTAAATAAAACTATACAGAAAAGTTGCTCAAACAGGGAATATTATAATTTTTCTAGATACTACTCTTCACAAGGATTACAACAAGACCAAGATCACTCAAATTGGACACTCCTAGCCCCTGAGAATTTTTACAAGATTTGTATAGAAATCTGAAATTTCCTTTTTCTTTTAAAAACCGAACCTAATCGCTATGCGTACCCGGTCTTTGCACCCAGGCATGGATCTATGCTAGGTACACCCGACTCGTGCACCCAGGCATGTGACTGATGACGTCACTGATGACATCAGCATGACGTCACCCTGGGTCCCGCATGTCATACCCCCGCACCTAGCTATGCTGACGTCAGCGATGACGTCATCTTGGTCCCACACGTCATAGGCACTAGTGGCAGCACTCTTTCGGTTAGACCCCGAAGTTTCCCGAAACTAAGCGAGCCCGAGATCTGAAACTATATTAGCTGGTACTTTTGCATGACGACCCCGACCTTTGTCTAATCGAACCGGGTCCCTCTCGTGGAGAGAAAGCGGGGGCGCTTATTGCGGCTTGGGGCCGGCCGGTAGGGTGGCTCGCCGGGCGGCAAGGGAGGCGGCGGAGGTGCGCGGGGACGCGCGCACCCGCCGGTGCTCCTCGCTCGGCTCGCGACGGCCGGGAAGCGCGGGACCGCGCAAGGCACGGCGTGGCGAAAGGCGGCGCTCCGGCTGCGGCGGCTTCCGGCGGCGCTATCGGTGGCGAGAATGGCGGAGTGGAGCGGCGGCTACGCGGAGCGCGCTCGGCGGCGGCAATGGCGGCCGCGCTTCGGTCTTTGGCAAGGGAGGGAGAAGAGGACGGCGCGGTGGAGTGGGCGAGTGCGGCGCTTAAATAGGCGGCCCGACGCTCTTCCATTTGGCCGGGGCGGTCAGCGGCGGGGAGAGGGGAGACGGGACGGCGGCCATGGCGCGACGCAGGTGACACGACGGCGCAGCGATGCGGGCGGCAAATCGACGCCCGGAAGGAAAAGTGAGGGCGACGCGGCGGGCGCGCGCATGCTCGAGTGCGCGTGGGCGTTTGCGTCGTCACGACGCCCTTGGCGGCTCGCGCGTCGGCCGCGGCGTGCGTGCGGCGGCCGCGCGGCATGCCGGGCGGCGCGGCGCGACGGCAGCGGTGGCGTCGGCTAGCGCGTTGGCGGCGCGTGGCGTGCGGCATCGAGTGCGGCGCTCGCTCAGCCAGATAGGCGGCGACGGGAAGGGCGGGGCGGGCGGTGGCGGCGGCGCAAGACCGGAGCTACGGCTCGCGAGGCGAGAGAGGGAAGCGAGAGGGAAGGCAGCGGTGAGTGATGACAAGTGGGGCCCGGGGTGGGTCCCACTTTTTTGTCTCCACATGAAAAGTTTGACTGCGAATAACTCCCAAAACAAAGCGAATTTGGAAAAACTCCAAACATGAAAGTTTCTCCATTTAAAGAGTAGAATACTTTTCATGTTGGAAGTTTTTGCTAATTTGGCCTAGTTTTGAAAATGTGAATTAGGGTCAAATTATAATTATAAAAACATTAATTTCCAATATTTTTCCTATTTGTTTTGTCCTTTTTGAAAGCCTTAGCCCCATTTTCATGACTTGGTGTAAAAACAAAGTTTTCTCGAAATAATTTTCTCCATAAACTCTATTAAGGGTCCAACTTAATCTGAGCAACGTAGCTACCACTTTTGAAAACGGTTGGAATCGAAACCTAGAGGCAATTTTGGTCGACTCTCAACCGAGTCATTTTTGGGCTATATGACCAACACACGAATCGTTCCTAGCAATATTTTAAACACATCTCCAATCAATCCATGCATCGATTACCCATCAAACTAAAACCTAGCACTCAATTATCCTAATTAAAATACAAACAAGCATGCACCAATTATCATGGCCTAAAGTCCATCATGCAAATGGGATGCTCATGAGATGATCATGCCAGGAAATGCAAGATTAATTATGCCTAAAACCGGAGATATTACAGCCTACCCCCCCTAAAGAAATCTCGCCCCGAGATTTAAAGCAAGAAGAGGGAAAAAGGGGAGAAATAAGGGCTTTATTCATAGATCTGGATTTACACCGAGGATTACACGACTTGGATACAAAGCTTCTCAAGATTTGAGAAGAACAAGGCTAAGAGAAATACACGAGAATCAACAGCCTAATCCATATATCGACTGATACACGGACAATGGAGACACAGGATGAACACGACGCTCCAAAACGTCAAGAAAGTCCACAAGATCCAGAAAACTTCAAGGGTGAACTCAACCATCGTGAACCCAACCACCAAGATCAACCCAAAACAGATCAGGACTTCCTCCAAGAAATACATATTTTTCTTTCTTCCTACACTGGCGACTCTGGATCCACTGGCAAACACCGGATCTTGCGACTCTTCTTCTGATTACTCTCTCTTTCCAAAGCGATTTGCTTCTCAAGCTTCTCCTCTAGAGCAAGGTTTCAGATTTGGGGATGGGAAAGAAGAAGAGATGCGCAGGAGGGCATCCACGACAGAGGGGAAGGGCAGAATGATGCAAGGCACCAGAGTGGAGGCAAGAGGAAGAAGATGGACGACGAGTCACTCACGCACGGGCGAGGAGAAGATGAAGGAGAGAATAGATTCGCTCAGCGAGGAGGCGGGCGAGCGACTGTCTTTGACGCCGGGAAAGGAGAGGAGGGGTCCGGCACGGAAACGAGGACGAGGCGCGAGAGCTGACAGGGTGACAGGATAAAGGAGGGTTCCCTGCGCAGGTGCTGCGAGTGCGGCGATCACGCGAGCACAGTGCACAAGTGGGTCCCCCTAGGATTGCAACGGTTCCCATCTGGTTGACTTGCTGTGACCATTCCAGTTGTCCACATATTTATTTTTCCACTTCCAAGACCATTAGAGGACATTCTTCTACTTATCCCATTCTTCTAATCCGATGTCAAATCCTTTTTCTTAATCGAAGTATGAAGATGACAGGAATAGTACGATGTACTCTCTCATTAAACCCCAAGGGTACTACACCGTAGGGCAGATTATCGCAAAGCGTAACCAACAATTTCCCTATTGGTGACATCAAAAGATTTAATGTGAGAGAATCTGCTACTCACATCATCAAATACATCAAATGGTGCTTCAACCCTCAAAGTGTTTACCACTACGAAGCAGGTCAAGCTGAGGTTTGCACATCTGTCAAGCTAAACCAAATCAAGTTTGCTGTCAATAAGAATAGCATCTGCAATACTTTCTACAATATCACCAAGGACCTGTGTGCAAAGGGCAAGCTGAATTGGCTATCAACATTGGATTACTCGAAGTGAGTCAACACTGGTACATTCCTTCATAAGAGCACATACCAATGTATGCTAATATGAACCAACTAGATTGAAGAAGTCCACTCTTTTGCATGTAGAAGTCAAAGTTCTTAGGTCAAAGACATCCAGATCATCTCGTGTAGCAATCAAAATTTCTAGGTCAATGATTCTCTAACTCCATAGAAACCAACCAATACCTCTCTTATTGGACGAAAACAAAAATGAGTAGATTCTTTGGCAAGGGCTCATGATTACCAATTCCTTTCTGTAATTCATGCTCTCGAAGCAGGGAATCGTTGAGTTTTGCTATCCAACAAACATTCCCTTTTGATGATAAATGTGCCAAGCTTTCTTTCAGAGCGTTGTCTCCACTAACCAAATTCTCATATTCAGACGACTGTCGTTTGATACTCAGAGCAGAAATGTATTTTAGTAAATTCAAGATTATACCCAAGCACTTGCACGATGCATACCCAATGCACAGTTGAATCCGATATCATGACACTTGAGTACAAGACCAGATGCAAACCCAAAATTGTTGTCATAATCCATTTATAAGAAGTTTTTGTCTGAAGAATTTCCTTCATGGTTCCCCATAAAGCACGAATACTCCATAAAGCCTTAGAATACCTAGTAGACGTATAGGAGTTCCAAGTCTCTACCGAGGAGTACCACGGAATAGGAAACCATTCCCTTGGTCAGACAAACACCTGGTATAGTCCTTTGTCTACCACCTCTTGAAGTCCGATTGGTCTTAATGTAAGCGATCTCATTCTCTTTGTTTTGCCTGATTTTTGCTCTTTGGGAGAAAAGGTCATAAGAGATTGGATGATGAGCATCGAGAGGAAATCAAGGTAGGTTCACGTAAAATGACACCTCGAGGCAATCTCTATAATAGGTCGAGATCAACAACCGTGATACCTGCGCGTGCCGAGCAAAGACATCCATGTGTCTGCGGCCACGGGTGCTCTCGGTTTTTGTCGCGGCACCATCAGTCATTAATCAGGACTCCATCACAAATCTTGCGTTTGAGATGCAATTCCACATGATTAAAGGTATTCTCGCACGAATAAGCATTACATGCAAGGCAAAAGTGAGATATACGAAGGATAGTCACAAGGACACAAGGTAATAGGAAAAGGTCAACTACATCAATTTGTAGCAACCTACTGTCATATTATCATGGCACGATTTGAGTGAGAATGGATTGCATTAACAAGGATATGCATAAACAAATATTCAAGGGAGGTTTTTGGACAAGGATGTTGTCCATGCTTAGACGAAATAACGGGTTACGATTAATAATTACAATACCTGCGTACCCCCTAGTAATCCATCTAGGTGCGTCCACCGAAATGGTCTAGGTTCTTGTCGCGGCACGGTAACTTATTAACCGAGATAATATTGCCATGACTATAACCAATAGAATAATTCGCCAAATAATCGAATTATTCACGATATCTTGTACAACTAAGCTATGTGCACAAAACAAGGGGAAGGAATTACCGGGGATTTAAAAATTGTGGATAGCAAGGAGTATTTTTGAACGACATAGCATGTGCTACATACTATCTTCTCGTCGTTCCCAAGTGATGATTAATAACAATATTCACTTAACAATTGGTCTAGGCATGTGACAACAAGAAACCAATGTCAACATATCATTATAGACCGAGAGGAATAGAAGTGAACTTTCATGGACGAGGATAGAATACAAATTTGATCAACAACTAAATTTTGATGCCCAAAATACTTGGCACATGAAACTTGTTCTTGCAGGCTACATGGGACAAACTCATCACCAAAAACACGCTACCATTGTACCATCTGCTTAGGAGTACAGCTCATTACAATAGGTCTACTCAAAAGAAAACATAACATTCTTACTAAAGACTTCTCATCAAGATTACTCCTCATGGTCATGGCCCATGTTCTCAACACTTTCTGCATTTCCAGTATTCGCACTATCAATGTTGGGCACTATCTGAAGTCCTTCCTCATCCACACCAAGAGAATTGGGGTGAAGGCGGTTGTAGACCCGTAGCAGTTCTCCTTGCAAAGCACCACGATGACCTCTAATGCAAGCACTTGCTCCCTCGGGACCCGGTATTCCTCATTCCAAGCTTCATTTTGTTGTTGCTCAACTATACCAAAAGCTTGTTGCCACTGACCAAGTAGGGCAGGCAATTCCCAAAACTGACTTTGTGCCACAAAGGTCTCATGAACAGCAGCATTTTCTCCTTGGATGGCCTGATCCTTGGATAGTGTCATCTACTCAAGCAATTTGGTCAGTCTTTCAACTTCCTCTTCACATTCTTTCTTCATCTCTCGCTTAAATGAGATGACGTAGACGAACTCACGATTAAGAGATTCCAATGCATTCTCCAGGCAGGAGTAACTCTTCATCATAGCAAACATTGCGCTACTAGCAGGACCATTGCTGTTCTCAGCCTCATCTTTACCACCGACAAGTGCAGTCTCACTAAGCTGACGCCACACAACATGGTATGGGTCACCCTTAGGAAACACACCTGCAGTGGCACGAGCAACCTTTTCGGGGCAGCTTTTGAGCAAATCCCGTAGTGCCTTGTATGCAACCACATTTGCACCTTCCTGAGGATTCCTTCCTCGAACAATGAACTGACGTCCACACCAAAGTGACGCTCCTTCACTCTTGGCGGGAATTATTACTTTCAACAGGAATCAAACTCAAGCGCTGACTCTCCAGCTCTTTACTCCACTGATAGCGAGGTTCTTTACCCGTGGGATAGCCCACGAGTGCGAGAATTCGCCATAGCAAAGAAGGCATTCCATATTCTCTTAGAATCTTTTTGGCACCACGTGGCTCACGGGTGGCAAGCGCGATGCAAAACTTTTCCCCCGGTTGATCGGGATTTGATGCGCTTCATTCTTGCCATCTACCCAACCGAATCATAACTCTCATGAGATGGAGATTAAGTTGGGGACTTTTATCGAAAGAGAGAATCATTCTTTTATAAGGGAAGAAATAATGCGATTGCCATGAAATGATTATGTGTCATGATGCATGCACGTTCGTATGCGTCCTCACAAATCTGAAATTAATAAATTCTAGTGCTTTAGACGGTGGCATACCAACGTGCTCTCATATAAGCGTAAACTAGTCGGGCTACACGATCTTGCGTAGTTAGTGTACCCGAGAAAATTCATTTCAGCCCAATATCCCAATGAATGCAAGCGACGTAAAAATCCACGCACCTTCCGAACAAGGTGAAATCTTCGATTACTTGCACCCATTCCCGAGTACATACTACCCAACAAGTCATCGAAGACGACACCCTCACATGGGGTACCTTCTTATAAACATGTGTGAACATGTATATAATCCAAAGACCAATAAGCACTCCCCTAGATCGGCGGTGTATCCGATCATGCTCTCACAACTCACACTTACCGAGCGTTGAACCATTCTTACCTTGGCGTAGAGGCATATTGATCCATACATAACCATTCAAGTGAATGGCCCTCATACATATCCGTCGTGTATGAGCTCAACAAAAAAGAAAATATGATGCGGTAATCCCCCAAGTTAGTACCGATACAAGCCACACAAGTCCTTAATTGGGCATAAAGGATATGATCGGTCCAAGGCACATATATATAAGTTTTGAAAACCACACACTTTTGAAAAGCCTATATATGAGATTAAGTGGCTATAAGTTCGTAATTACTTGTTTATAAAACGAAATCTTTTTGTTTTTAAATATACTTATGAACAATAATACATTGAACCTTTCCGATGCCGCCCTGTAATTACCAATTAATATAAACATAATGTACTAATGATGTCATTTAAGCAACTTAATTAGCACATGACGCTTATATCAACCCGGTAGTCCGTGAAACCACGAAGGATTTCAAACTTTCCACAATACCCAGACCGAATTAAGTTCAACATAATACCGTCCATAGTAATACATAAGTTCACAAGTAATTGATTACATCGGAGTTTATGAAATAGTTATTACATTGCCAAGTTGAAAACCAAACTCGGAAGCAAAATAAAGTGTTGTTTTACAAACGCACACCGAGTTAAAAATAGTGCCTGTCCTTCATCAAATCCAAAAAAGCATGGAGGAATGAGATATAAGAGATGACCTTGCCCAAGGTCTAATCCTCCCGTAGTGGGATACGGTCCATCTTGTTGCCACAAAGCAAAGGTCTTATGATCTGCAACAAGTGGGAATAAAACCCCGAGTACAAGAAGGTACTCGGCTAGACTTACCCGTCATAAACCAAAAATAAAGTGACACCAAGGAGTATGCAAGGCTTTATAAGTGGGGTAGCCGACTTATTTAAACTTGCGATAAAAGATGAGCTTATTAAATAATCATTTAGTGATAAAGGACTCTCTAGCTTATCATCTTTTAAGTAGGGTCCCGACATCACTAAATTAGCACCGTACTACTCAATTCCCGGGTATGAGCAAACAATGCTATCCTATCCTTCAGTTGAGCATACCAAGCATCAACAACATAGAACCATAACCATCCTATTTTTCACAATGATTTGCGACAATGCATGCTCGGTCAAGTGTTCACCGTCCGGGAACGATGGCGATTATAATCGATTGCAAACCCGGTGGCGGGTATTCCTCACACAAACCACACGTCTCCCGTCGGAGTCGATTAGATCACCTTGGTCTATTCGGGTGGAAACACGGATTTCAACGAATACGGTTGCAACCAGGGCATGCCGGCTACTGTACCTCCGGCGCGACCGGCCACGGCTTTAATACCGCGCCTGTGGGCAACACAATCAACTCCGTTGAAATGCCGGCCCAAACATCCTCAAGGCTTCGCGGTCGGATGTCCGCATCCTTCCAGCTATCTGTGAGGCATTGTTCAACATGATCCGAGGACGTACAAAGCCATAGTCCCATTAGGTGACATCGCCGGAGTTCCGTGGTCTAACACACCACAACTCCGACTAGTCGTGATTTAAAGGCCACATGGTTATGTTCTCTAACCAACCTCCATAGTATCAACCATAGGGTAGTAACCACCTACCTCGCGGATGAGGGTCAATCACCCGTCTTCTACCGATCTAATTAAGCGAGCTAAGCATAAGCGAGATCCCGAACTTAATTAGGGTAACGATATTCAGTGGATCAAGGTACTCATAATGCGAATAACGGTTCCAAGTAACGCCTATAAACTTAATGCATCATAAACAATAAAGGACGCAAAGTAAATCATTTTGCAAACCGTAGGAGAAATGCTCCGGGGCTTGCCTTCCTAATACGATCAATGTTGAAACTCCCAGCACTTGATCACTCCACGTCTGGTTCCTGGTCCTCAATCACCTCACGTGCCGTGGTTCCCCTTGGTGACTCCTCCTTCGGATCATTGTCCCACATCACGTTCTATTCTCCTAGCGATCCTGTATGATGCGGTGCATGTATGAATACTATGAATACACATGGTATGATCATGCGAATGCGTGCTTTGCTTATTCTTTCTGCAAGGTAGTCAACATCATCCAAGAACGTGTACCATAAGCACATGTCATCTACTACATTTTCTACTACAACAATGTAATCCTAGTATACTACTTAACCACCCATCATACCACTAATCACCTTGAAAACCTGACAATAAGCCTAGCACACAACATTACTTATTCAAGCATCAATACTAGTCCTAACCATATAACTAACAGATCAGTAAATAAATCATAAATAAATAACCATAGACCCTATGGATATAAATGAAGACATTCTGGAAAGCTTATGAAATTCTCCATCAAGCATATGAAGACATCACAAACTGATTCCCAGGTTAACTACACCTAAAAATACAGAACATCAGGACTGATTCTGGAAAAACAGCCACTAAAACAGCCCAGGTGGCCATCTTGTCACACCCATAACTCCTAAACCAGTCATGCAATGGCCATGAAACTTCAACAGTAGATGGTCAAGCTAACACACTAACTATCATCTTTAGACAAGTTAACCAGAAACCCAACTTATAATTAGATTAGCCTAGCATCAATGGACTTAACCCTTAATTGGAACATCCAAGAGTTGAACAGGAGCACCATGATTGGCTACTCCTGAAATCCTAAAAAAATTACAGTAGACATAGCATGGCAATACTAGTCTACCAACAAAATTTCATCCCAATTGGATAAACCTACAGCCCTATGCATAAATCACAAGACAGCACAATTAATTGGACCTATAAATACTTTGTATTATGAAGTATGGCCAACTCATGAGTTAATCACATCAATGACTTCCTAAGGACATATAAACAGCCCACCAAAAAGAATTAAATCCTAACTTGAAGTAAAAACCCTATTTATGAATTTACTCAAGAGTAAGGCAATAATAAGCACTTGAACTACAACTATATAAAATTATACTAGACATGCAAGTGATATCTTTTTCATAGACAAGAGCACCTCAAAACAAGACCAACAAGACCAAAATCACATTTTTCTGAGCTTCCTAGAATTAACTATGCATTTCCAAAGATAAAAAGCAATTATACCAATTGATACAATTTAAATAAAACTATACAGAAAAGTTGCTCAAACAGGGAATATTATAATTTTTCTAAATACTACTCTTCACAAGGATTACAACAAGACCAAGATCACTCAAATTGGACACTCCTAGCCCCCCGTAGAATTTTTACAAGATTTGTATAGAAATCAAATTTCCTTTTCTTTTAAAAACCGGACCTAATCGCTATGCGTACCCAGTCTTGCACCCAGGCATGGATCTATGCTAGGTACACCCGACTCGTGCACCCGTGCATGTGATCGATGACGTCACGATGACATCGGCATGACGTCACCCCGGTCCCGCATGTCATACCCCGCACCTAGCTATGCGACGTCGCGATGACGTCGGCGATGACATCATCTTGGTCCCACACGTCATAGGCACTAGTGGCAGCACTCTTTCGGTTAGACCCCTGAAGTTTCCTGAAACTAACTGAGCCCAGATCTGAAACTATATTAGCCTGGTACTTTTGCATGACGACCCCTGACCTTTGTCTAATTCTGAACCAGGGTCCCTCTCGTGGAGAGAAACTGGGGAGCGCGCTGCGGCTTGGGGGCCGGCCGGTAGGGTGGCTCGCCGGCGGCTTAGGGAGGCGGCGGAGGTGCGCGGGGACGCGGCGCACCCGCCGGTGCTCCTCGCTCGGCTCGCGACGGCCGGAGCGGCGGGACCGCGCAAGGCACGGCGTGGCGGCGGCGGCGCTCCGGCTGCGGCGGCTTCCGGCGGCGCTATCGGTGGCGAGAATGGCGGAGTGGAGCGGCGGCTACGTGGAGGCGCGCTCGGCGGCGGCAATGGCGGCCGCGCCGGTCTTTGGCAAGGGGAGGGAGAAGAGGAGCGGCGCAGTGGAGTGGGCGAGTGCGGCGCTTAAATAGGGCGGCCCGACGCTCTTCCATTTGGCCCGGAGGCGGTCACGGGCGAGCGGGGAGAGGGGGAGACGGGACGGCGGCCATGGCGCGACGCAGCGATGACACGACGCGCGCCGATGCGAAAGCAAATCGACGCTTGAAGGAAAAGTGAGGGCGACGGCGGGCGGGCGCGCGCATGCTCGAGTGCGCGTGGGCGTTTGCGTCGTCACGACGCCCTTTTGGCTGCGCGTCGGCCGCGGCGTGCGGCGCGGCCGCGGCATACGGCGGCCGCAGCGACGGCGGTGCGTCGGCTAGCGCGTTGGCGGCGCGTGGCGTGCGGCATCGAGTGCGCGCTCGCTCGGACAAGAAAGGGGCCCGGAAGGGCGAGCGGCGGCCCAGCGGCGCTGGAGCTTCGCTCGCGAGGCGAGAGGGGAAGCGAGAGGAAGGCGGCGGTGAGTGATGACAAGTGGGGCCCGGGGTGGGTCCCACTTTTTTGTCTCCACATGAAAAGTTTGACTGCGAATAACTCCCAAAACAAAGCGAATTTGGAAAAACTTCCAACCATAATCTGCTTTCTAAGTTCTTTGTCCTGTGGTACAACTAGACGTTTATCGTACCACAAGATTCCTTGATCATCTTCCCTGAAGAACTGCGATGGCATGCTTTTGATTCTTTTCTTGATTTCTGAGATTGCATTGTCTGACTTTTGGCCTTCCTTAACCTTATCTTCCAGTTCACAACTGATTCTGATATTGTTCAAGATCACTGAATGCATAAGATTATGGCCTTCTACTAATTCTGACGGAAGAGCATCACTCTGAGATTTCCGACTCAAAGCATCGGCCACTACATTGGCCTTACCAGGGTGGTACTGCAACTGCAAATTATAATCCTTGATCAATTCCAACCATCTACGTTGCCTCATGTTCAAATCTTCTTGAGTAAAGATGTACTTCAGGCTCTTATGATCCGTATACACATTGCAGGGGTTACCAAGGAGGTAATGTCTCCAGATCTTCAATGCATGCACTACAGCAGCAAGCTCTAGATCATGAGTAGGGTAATTCACTTCATGTTTCTTTAACTGACGAGAGGCATAAGCTATAACTCTCCCTTCTTGCATCAGCACACATCCCAAGCCTATCTTGGAAGCATCACAATACACATCAAACGGCTTCTCAATATCCGGTTGTGCTAGAACAGGAGCAGTGGTCAACATTTTCCGCAGAGTGCGGAAAGCTGTTTCACACTCTTCTGTCCAAGCGAACTTGTGCTCTTTCTGCAGTAATATTGTCATAGGCGAGAATGGCGGAGTGGAGCGGCGGCTACGCGGAGGCGCGCTCGGCGGCGGCAATGGCGGCCGCGCTTCCGGTCTTTGGCAAGGGGAGGGAGAAGAGGAGCGGCGCAGTGGAGTGGGCGAGTGCGGCGCTTAAATAGGGCGGCCCGACGCTCTTCCATTTGGCCCGGAGGCGGTCACGGGCGAGCAGGAGAGGGGGGGAGACAGGACGGCGGCCATGGCGCGACGCAGTGACACAGACGGTGCAGCGATGCAGGCGGCAAATCGACGCT
The DNA here is from genome assembly GCA_018135685.1 of Themeda triandra. Taxonomy (NCBI): domain Eukaryota; kingdom Viridiplantae; phylum Streptophyta; class Magnoliopsida; order Poales; family Poaceae; genus Themeda; species Themeda triandra. The sequence goes on along the minus strand of JAENPR010001349.1, from coordinate 67,529 downwards.
TCAGAGGAAAAGTGAGGGCGACGGCAGGAGGGCGCGCGCATGCTCGAGTGCGCGTGGGCGTTTGCGTCGTCACGACGCCCTTGGCAGCTCTGCGCGTCGGCCCGCGGCGTGCGGCGAGCGCGGCGGCATACCGGGCGCGCGCGCGGCGGCGGTGGCGTCGGCTAGCGCGTTGGCGGCGCGTGGCGTGCGGCATCGAGTGCGGCGGTCGCTCGGCAAAGACGAGCGGCGGCGGGAAGGGCGGGGCAGGCAGCGGCGGCGCGCACTGGAGCTACGGCTCGCGAGGCAGAGAGGGAAGCAGAGGGAAGGCAGCGGTGAGTGATGACAAGTGGGGCCCGGGGTGGGTCCCACTTTTTTGTCTCCACATGAAAAGTTTGACTGCGAATAACTCCCAAAACAAAGTGAATTTGGAAAAACTCCAAACATGAAAGTTTCTCCATTTAAAGAGTAGAATACTTTTCATGTTGGAAGTTTTTGCTAATTCGGCCTAGTTTTGAAAATGTGAATTAGGGTCAAATTATAATTATAAAAACATTAATTTCCAATATTTTTCCTCTTTTTTGTCCTTTTTGAAAGCCTTAGCCCCATTTTCATGACTTGGTGTAAAAACAAAGTTTTCTCGAAATAATTTTCTCCATAAACTCTATTAAGGGTCCAACTTAATCGAGCAATGTAGCTACCACTTTTGAAAACGGTTGGAATCGAAACCTAGAGGCAATTTTGGTCGACTCTCAACCGAGTCATTTTTGGGCTATATGACCAACACACGAATCGTTCCTAGCAATATTTTAAACACATCTCCAATCAATCCAAGCATCGAGTTACCCATCAAACTAAAACCTAGCACTCAATTATCCTAATTAAAATACAAACAAGCATGCACCAATTATCATGGCCTAAAGTCCATCATGCAAATGGGATGCTCATGAGATGATCATGCCAGGAAATGCAAGATTAATTATGCCTAAAACCGGAGATGTTACACGCCGGACGCGTCCTACGCTCGCCGGACGCTGTCCAGTGAGTGTGTTCTCGCGCTCCATCGCCGGATGCCCATTTTGAGTGCGCCGGACGCGTCCTGCGCCAGCGTCCGGCGCTCTTAGGACAGCAAACCACCTCTCACTCAATCGGGTATATCTCTTAGCTCCGAACTCCGTTTTCGATGATCTTGGGCTCGTTGGAAAGCTTACTCAGAGGACTAAAAACCATCATGTACTCTTGATCCAGAACATTAAGGATCAAAGCAGTTTTCCAATCCAAGAACCACCAACTCTCTTTTCCAACACCGGAGTTCACCGAACCTTCTCCAACTTCTTCTCTTTTCTCAACTCCTTTGCAAATGTGCCAACACCACCAAGTGTACATCACCATGTGCATGTGTGTTAGCATTTTTACAATCATTTTCCAAAAGATTTTCTCTTGTTCTCACAACGCCACTCGATCCTAGCATGTCGCAATGTTAGATCGCTCAAGTGGCACTAAATGACCGGGATGCAAACAAGTTTGCCCCTCTTGATAGTACGGATATCAAATCTAAATCCGGTCATCAACTTCTCTACACTCCTCATGACCGGTGAAATGAAATGCCATATAGCAATACCTTTGCCTTGCGCATTTCCACTTCCACCGTCTTCCACCGGAGTGCCAATGCAACACATGCACCGACACGATCTCAAGTTGATATGATCCACTTCATATCGTCATGCAACCCTCTCGGTCCATCGATCTTGATCTCACTTGCTCTTCACCGCCTCATGGTCCATCGGAACCAAGTCTTGCCCGACCTTCACCATCTCATAGTCCATCGCTCCACTGCCTTGACATGTCCTTCACACACCCTCCGGCCTCGAGCCAAGCCTCATCTCGATCTTCACCATTGGTCACATGACTCCATGTCATGTCACATATTCAATGAAGCTCCTTTATCTCATAATCACCTGTGGACTAAACCCCTGTGTATTCTCATGATCACACAATTAGTTCACCTAAGTTGTCACTCAATTATCAAAACCAAATAAGGGACCTTTCAGCACCTCCTTCCCCGGTTCCGCTGGCGCGGCCTGCCTTCTCCTTCGTCTCCGGTGGCGTTGGCTCCCCGTCCCGGTCCCCTCTCTCCCTCTTCCGCGACGGGGGGCGGCGGAGAGGCGGCTCCGGCGAGGTAGGTGGGGAGGATCTGGATCCGTGTCTTCCCTCCCCGTCCTTCCTTTCTCTCGGTCCCCTCCCCCTCCTCCTCATCCCCTCCCCCCTCTCTCTGGATCTATTATTTCTTTTGATGTTCCGTCGGTGTTTCAGCGCACAACATTTCAATGTTTCGGAGCTCAAATGATGAGTTGGTCTCTCTGATGTTGCCTCCTCCTTTTTCAAATGTTTCGCTGACTGATTCATCGATGGTTTATCGCTTTGTTTTGAATGTTTCAGACACAGATGATGAGTGTTTTCTCTGATGTGCAATCCTTCTGCCCCTCCTCCCTATCCCTCTCTGGACTTTGTTTTTGCGTTTCTGTGATGTCCCACCGGTGTTTCAGTGCGCTATTTTTGAATGTTTCGGGCTTAGGTGATGAGGTGTTTCTCTTGATGTTGCCTCTCTCCCCTTCTAATGTTTCGCTAACTGGTTCGCTGGTGGTTCATTACTTTGCTTTTGAATGTTTCAGGCACAGATGATGAGTGTTTCCTTTGATGTGCAATCCTTCTCCCCTCCTCCCTCTCCCCTTTCAAGACTTTTTTTTGTGTTTCTGTGACGTTCCACTGATGTTTCAGCGCGCTATTTATGAATGTTTCGGACTCAGGTGATGAGCTGTTTCTCTGATGTTGCCCTCTCCCTTTTTTCTGATGTTTCTTCTATTCTGTGTTTCAAAAGGCCACCCCTGTCTGGTGCAGCAGCAGATGTCCTGATGTTTCACAGATGACGAGTCTTCTGATGTGTAATCCTTGTCTTCCCTCCTCATCCCAGCCACCTCTGCTTTGTTTCAAATGCTTTGCCCCTGGTGTTTTGTTTTCATCTTCAAGTTGTTTCAGCTAGTGTTTGCTCCTTTGTTTCAGTTTTTTTGTGTGCTGCTCTGTTTCAAATGCTTTCGCCCCGGTGTTTCGTTCCCTCTTCAAGTTTGTTTCATTTTTTGATTTTTAATTTTGTTTCACTATCTAATTTTTCTGTTTCAGAGGAATGGAGGCGGCCATGTCGGGCCGGCGACGACACTGGCAGGCGGGGGTGGTGCCGCGCGGGGCGTGGGGGCCGCCCGCGTTGTGTGTGTGTTGAGAGGAGGGAAGATGGGCCGGGCCCAGTAGCATCGAGCGTTCTCCCAATACGGAAGGACGAGAGGAGAAAAAAGTTGCCCAGAAAAAAAAAAAAAAAAGCGGATACACAGCGCCGAGGCGAGAAGATGTGAGCCGATGTACGTGCCGCCAGCCGCGTTGATCCCAGACGGGCCGTGCGCCCGTGTAACACGGCCAGAGCCGACGAATCCGACGCGCGACGCGCCTGCACCGCTGCACCACAACAGGAACCAAAGCGAACCAACACCATATATATTATATAAAAAACGAAGGTGGCGAATTTTCACGTACCTGTTACCGATACGGTCAGCCAGGATGGTGCTCATCTGCATCTCAAATGTAAGGAGGCGCACAAGGTTTGGTGTGGCCACGGACACTGTAAGGAGGCGCACAGGTTTGGTGTGGCCACGGACACCTGGGGATCCTGTCACGTCTCATTCCTCGGACACCTGGGGATCCTGTCACGTCTCATTCCTATCGGTCAGCCGTGTGATTATCATCGTTCGGAAAGGTGATCCGACGGCGGATACTACTTCCTCCGTTCCAACTCGATTGGTAAAGAAATCGTACAATATTTATATCATCAAATAAACTTATTAGAAAACTAGAATCTTTCCAATGATACTAGCTAATTTAGGGAGCGTATCATGTGCAACCGGCCTTCGTATGCAACCTTTGCAACATCCAATAATAGGCGCTAGATCTAAATCCGATGGCCAGATTAAGAGGTGGGTTTTTTTAACACTTAAACCCTCCCACCATTAGTTTTACTAACCAAAAAATTTCCCCGTCACTGCTCCGTTCCATTCTGTGAGGTTCCGTCCCGTCGGTCCGGTACTCCTGCGCTCGGTTCCGTCAGTCCGTTTCGACGCCCTCGGAACGCCGCCGCCGCTCGGTACTCCTACATTGCATACGCTGTTGCCAACGCAATAATGCAGTAGAGTAGCTGCAAGCAAACCAAAAGCAGGAGGAAAGATAGGAAAGCGTGGAGGCGCACAATATTTATATCATCAAATAAACTTATTATAGAAAACTAGAATCTTTCCAATGATACTAGCTAATTAGCATAAATATTTATATATTTTAATATATATTTTTGGAACAAAGGGAGTACGACCCTAGACCCTAAAGGGAGTACGGTTGGCGGGGCGGGAGCTGGAGCAGCAAGTTAGGGCTCTCTTCCTCCATCCTTCCCCCACTGTAGATTCCGCCCGGACGGCCAGCAGCAGTCATTGACATGGCGGTGGTGGCGGGTTGGCCAGCGGGCGGTGACCGGCAGAGCAACCAGTTGGGTATGGGTAGGCAGTGGAGGCGAGGGTGGCCATGGCGGCGGTGGAAGCAGGGCGGAGAAGGGAAAGAAGGGCTCGCCGTGGGCGCGCCCTAAACTCTAAACCCCGATGAGTGGTAGAGTCTGTGACCGGGCGCGTCGCGTCGCAAGGAAGATGATGAGGGAAGACGGAAAAGAAGAGGGGAAGCGAAAGGGATAAGGCCGAGGGAAGGGGGTTGCAAACGTCAACCCATGGGGAGATTACACACTAAGGTATTTGTTCCTATAAATTTTCCATATAGCCACCCAAACACCTAACTTAATAGTTTCTAGACTTTCGGTTCTTTTGTTTTGCAATTGCATTCTTGTAAAATTCCTATATTTCTATGTTTTTGTAATTTGGTATGCCAAGTTAAGCATTTCGACATTTATCATTTTAAATATTATAGAAATAGATTTCACAATAGTGAAATCGATATCATACTTATTTGCTATCAATAAATAATTCAACGTTACAATTTCTATAAAGTTTCAACCAAATTGAAGATAATTTCACTTAAAATAATGATTGGCAGTGGCATGTCGGGTGGTTGACAATCACAAACCCATACTTTAGAGATGACCCTAAGTCCAAATGATATGTTTTTAGACTATAGGGTAAGCTTCCGTGTTCCGTCACTTGAGAAGGTAAGAGTGAGGGAGCAAGCTGTATCATAAACTTGTGTGATGTTTGATTCTGGTGTTCCTATCAGACTTATCTAATAGTACTTGTTTTTTTTTCCTCAAATCTTGTTTTTAACCGTCATCGTTTTGTTAGAAACTGTGGATCGACTAGAGTGTAGATCAGTGGGTATAATCTTAGACATTTGAGATAAACAACACATATACATGTTCAACAAGAAAAAAGGGCAGGGAACATGAGAAGGAGAGATAAGGGTACCGACGGGCTTGGCGGAGATGGATCTCGTTGTCGATGACGGGGATGCAGTGCTGTGGAGACGTCCGGTGGGAGGTGTAGTCGCCGGTGGGTTCCATCCCGTCGCTGGCAGTGCCTCCTCTAGATCGGATTAGGTTAGGACGGTGGGGTGACGGCTGTAGTGAACCTCGTGTCTTGTGCCGTGGTCCCCACCTCCTGTATATAGCACTGCGCGACGGGGCCCACCAGCCGTGTTACTGGGCTGGGCATCCCCGATCAGGATGCGAGGTCAAGGCCCAAGTTGGCCGTTGGGCCAACCTGGTGGAGATCAACCTAACATTCTCCCCCTTGATCTCAACTTTACCTTACTTTGGACATTTTCACTTTTACACATTCCATCACAAATTAATGCATAGAACTGCTTCATCGTCACGGTCAATTGCCGATAGAATTCACAGCTACAATACACATCTCTGTTCTGAAATAAGTTCTTTAACTTTTGGGCCGTTTATTGTCCGGAAAACATAGGCTGTACCATAAACCCATGTCGACTTTGTGTTCTCCAAACACACTGGGTGGTAAGCCTTTGGTAAGCGATCTGCAAAGCACTTTCTTATTACTTTTATGTTCAATACTTTGATTATGATTCTGACTTTCTCCTCTACAACGTATACCTTTATGTCAATGTGTTTGGCATCACACTTGACTCGTTGTCTTAGGAGTGAATAACTTAAATGGTTATTGCTGTTGTGCACCATCATCAACTCCGGGTATAAGTTATCTTAATCATTTTGCCTTGTCCCGTAGCCTTGTTACATGCTATACCTTAACTTTGCATCACCGATGATACAAAATAGTTCTTTGTTGGAGCTTTTCCACAATAAAACTCCAACCGCAGTGTTTAGAATGTGGATTTCTATACACATCTCGCCATAACCAAACATTTGTACCCATAACAAGAGTACATACTCTTTCTTACTTAGCATGAGGCCAACATTCTTTACTCCATTCCAGTGATCTATATCTGGACTGGTTTTTGCCAAAATAACCCGGATATGTGAACTGTGTTAGGTAATGTCACTTGCATTCTTTAGGCTTCCAACAAATTTGAAGCATATGGTACCATAATCATTTGAGCTTTTCATATCGATTCTTGGAACATTATATTTCTCAAATCCATTACCCTTAACTATAGGAACAGGCGTAGGTTTTCACACTTGCATACTTTATTTCTTTAGAATCTTTTCTAAGTATCTTTGATGCGATAGTCCCAATACCCCTTTTCTTTTATCACGGTGAATTTCAATTCGTATGACAAGATTCATTTCACCGAGAACATTCCTATTGAACCTTGAGGACAAGAACTTCTCCTATAGTAGATTGACATCATTACTAGCAAGTAAGATGTCATCCTCATATATAGGATTTGGAAATGAATTTCCCATTCTATAACTTTGCACAAAAGCAATTGTCCTCTCATTCTCTTTAAACCCAAACTTCCTACTTCAAATCAACTATGATAGTTGACTTCTTTAGGCGGCATCCCTTATGCTCTTTTGCTTTCGACAAACTCTAAGGTTTGTGCTCGTAATCAATTCCTTACAAATCCCTATTGGGAAATGCCGTCATTACTTTCATCATAACGTATGGCTAACACATATTGTAATGCATTCTGTGCATAAAACTTTCAATTCAAGTCATGCTATATATATCTTCACATATTTCCTTTGGAGTCACATATTTTGTCTTGTAAACCCATTATGGCCTACTGTTTTGGCTCCATTAGGAATTACTTATGAATCCCAACCATCATTGGTAATCTTTGATTTCATTTTAGCATGCTTAGCTCATTGCCATTTAGACAAGCGAGTGCTTTCATAGCTTCGTTGTTGCTGGTTATTGCCAAGAGGCAATTGATTCTATAGTCTCCTATATCATAGGATACGTATCTTCATACCATGCTCCCCCAGATTACTCCATCTTCTACAAAGATAGTGTATCTTCAAACTTTCTTATTTGGGTTTATTATGTATACCTCATATGGCGCTTAAAGCACTATCTTGGTATTTCTTATCTTTTCATTTTCTTTTGGGGTATCATTATTATGACCGTTGTACTCCCTCAATGATCATATTCATACTTTATATATCATACTTGCTCTAAATTCAAATTATTCAATGGGAATATCTTTCAATCGTCTTTATCAATTACCTTTTCCCGATTTATATCGATTTCTCCCCTCGAAATATGGCATAAATTTTGTTGCCATACTTTCGAAAACATTCATAACTTTTAGAAATGAGGAAACATTTATCACTTTACTTTATTCACATGATCGAGTCATGCAAAACAAAGTTATTTCTAAAATCTTTTGGGAGTACATTTTCTCATTCCACTTCATGAACTCAACGATTCCTTTAATACTTTTGCAAGTTACACTTGCGTGTCATCCTTTCTTTAGGTTCATCTGTAACTTTCTGTTCTCCTTAAAACTCATTGAGTGCTTAATGACTATGACACAATGGAAATGCACGGTCAACCCTAAAGCACACGAGTCATCGTAACTTTCTCCTGCCGTGCAGGATGAGTACTGTGCCAGATTTCACCTGCTATGCAGGATTTGATCAACTTTTGTACTATGTTAACTTTACCCCGCCATGAGGTTGCTTTGTCAACCTTTTCTCGCTATGCGAGATAATTCCCTTTAAGGGATATAAGTGCCACAATGGCTCTCAGGGCATATTCAGTCATCAGAATCAAAAAATATTCCGAATACTTTGTACCACATATCACACACATGTTTAGTCCGACGTTGGTCAAATTAGACATGTGTATGACTTATTACAACTCTTCTCATGGGTGCTTAGAACTAAAGATTAATTTATTCTTTATAAAAGGAGCACATAAAATACATTTGTTAAACAAAAAAATTGTACATAAAAGTCATTTTTCAACTAAACTCTAATTATTCTATCTTCTTTCTTATATCAATATCCCCGAGCTCTATACTTTTGAAGCTATTCTTTGAAGAGAACACTATCCCTTAAGCAATTGACATTCTTTCTTACAAAAAACTTGCCCTTAGGCCTTTCATCTTCCTCGAGTCACAAGTATACAACTTATTTCTTTCTCGCCTTCAAGAATGAAAACACGAAGATTCTTTGTCCGAAAATTATTCAACAATAATAATCAATAATGAGTATGAAATATAACCCTACGTTGGTCTGGTTAAAACATACTCATTAAACTTTTAAATCTTTCTTTTGTATTCTAAATCACCAATGGGTAGAAATAGAACAAAACATCATCCTTTTATATTAATTCCACATCACCGTTGGGCGTAAATGGAATTAACATTTGAAAAACTCAATAATCCTATAACATTCTTCAAATTAAACTCTCCCGTTGGTTCGAGTTTAATTAGAAGATAATCATTAACACTGCAGCGGAAACATGTAAAAAAAAACAATTCTTTATCTTTATGTATTCTCTCGAAAATTGGTCACTTTGATGCAAAATATATCGAGAGAAATAAACTTTAAGCTCATAAAATAAACTTATAATATTGCTATCATCAACGTTGGTCGAAAATAACAATATTATAATTTATTTTTATCAATAAACCATATGTTCCTCCAATTAAAATTTAAACTTTAACTTTGCAGCGGAAAACGTGACAATTTCTCAATTGTTCTTCTTTAGAATTTGGCCCGAAGGCCTACTTTTGTTGGCAAGCCGCCTTTTCGCGCGTGGCAAGCGACCCATCTCCCTCCCCCCCCCGCGAGCACTTTAGCGGTGGGAGCATTGCAACGATAAAATCATCGGTAATATCATAATATTGCTATTAATCAACGTTGGTCGAATAATAACAACATTATAATAACTATAAAATTATCCATGTTCAAATATTAAATTCTCCCATTGGTTCGAATTTAATAATGAAAATGATAATAACTTTAAATACGCAAAGGAAACTTTAACTTTGCATAATCAATTTTCCGAAACATAAATGAACTTTACTGTACTCTGAACCAAAATTATCGTTGGACAAAAATTGGACAGAAATTTGAATTCAAACCGATTCAAAATCATCAAAGTATGCCTCTATGCAGTTTCTAGAAAATTGAAAAAACCAAAACTTGTAAAACACTATGGACTCGGCCATTTTGGCCCAACACTGCGGCGCGGCCCAAAAGCCTCGCTCGCGCGCACTCAGCTCGGCCCAGCGCGGCCTGCTGGCGCAGCGGTCCGCTTAGCACAGCTGGCGCTCGGCCTTTTCTTTTTTTTTTTGTTTCGCTGAATCAAGCCGACCCAACCGAGAAAACAGCCCAGCTGGCCAAAATGGCCCGGCCTACTGCCGCGCGCGGCTCTCCCCGGGCACCCAGGCCTTAACGAAGGCCTGGGCCGCCAAAGCGCGAGCCCGCCTGGGCCGAAAGTGGCCCATTCGGTCTCGTCCATTCATCAAGATGGACGGCTGAGCGCGCGGATCGGGCGAATAAAACGCCGACCGGCCGACGCTCGCCCGAAACCCTAACTCATTCTTTCCCTCTCCACTCTCTCTCCTGCGCCGCACCAAGCAAAGCGAAGCAGGCAGCCGCCGGGCGCGGGGTGTGGTCGCCGGCGGCGGCGATGGCACCGCCTCGCCGGAGCTCACTACGCCCCACCGACTCCCCCGGCCGGCTTCCTCTTCTATCTCCTCTCCCGGCTCTTCCAGCCGCCGCAAAAGAGCAGCAGCCGGCCAGCGGTCGCCCCATGGCCGAAGAGGAGAAACGGCGCCACCCCTGGTCCCTTCGCCGGCGCGCGCGTCCGCCCATGGCAGGACGCGCCGCCGTCGAGTGGATTGGGTGACGGTGCCCTTTGCAGGCGCACGCGCGGCTCAGACAGCGCGGCCCTAGGTCTGTCCGCGCGCCGGTCATGGAGATGGCCGGCGGCGAGACCGGGACGGTGAGTCCCCAGGTAAGGAAGCCCCTCTACCTGTCCCCTTTTCCTTTTCCCTTCCCCGATCCAAAACCTAGGGTTAGGGTTCTATGTCTTTCCCGATCCAGATCGAATCGGCCAACTTTTGTTCTTTGATTGCTTTCCCCAATCTAGATCCACACAGCTAGAAACAACCGAGCTTTGATACCATTGTTAGAAACTGTGGATCGACTAGAGTGTAGATCAGTGGGTATAATCTTAGACATTTGAGATAAACAACACATATACATGTTCAACAAGAAAAAAGGGCAGGGAACATAAGAAGGAGAGGTAAGGGTACCGACGGGCTTGGCGGAGATGGATCTCGTTGTCGATGACGGGGATGCAATCTTTGTGGAGACGTCCGGTGGGAGGTGTAGTCGCCGGTGGGTTCCATCCCGTCGGGCGCGGTGCCTCCTCTAGATCGGATTAGGTTAGGACGGTGGGGTGACGGCTGTAGTGAACCTCGTGTCTTGTGCCATGGTCCCCACCTCCTGTATATAGCACTGCGCGACGGGGGCCCACCGGTACCCGTGTTCTTGGCCGGGCATCCCCGATCGGGATGCGAGGTCAAGGCCCAAGTTGGCCGTTGGGCCAACCTGGTGGAGATCAACCTAACACGTTTTAGATAGAGTTCTTTCAACTATCGTCCATTTTTCAATTGACCAGCCTTTTGCACTTCAAATTGAAGTGAAGCATCACTTATTATGGTTCCATGCTTTTACCTACAGTCATGGTTAATCGTGAAATTGCAACATGCTAGCAGGCCCTTGTGGTTTGTGTTCTTTGATTGACAAAACGTTGTAGTGACAGCAGATAAATAGACGTGGCATGGTGGAAATTTTTGGAGCCTTTGTCTTTATGTGACCTGGAGCACTCTCCATGGCACGGCAGTCCAACGAGAAAAAGCAGTCTCTGGTTGCTGTTCCACTTCTACAGACCGGTTGCCGTTCCACTTCCACAGAACACAGAGCCAAGCCCGACGTCGCACGCGTCGGGCGGCCCAGCCATGAACCGGAGCGCCAGGGGCTAGCGCCATGGACTGGAGCGCGAGGGGGGCTACGGGCTATGGCCCGTAGCGTACTGCAGTACTCGTAGCGGAGGCTAGCGAGAGCAGGCACATGACAAAGGAGCGCATTACACTGTGCTATTCTCCACAGCTGCTTTGCCTGCCAGCCAGCAATGCGGCACGGCAAGCATGTCCGGTGGCGGCCAGCAATGCGGCACGCCAAGCATGTCCGGTGGTTCCGCTTGGCAACGGGGCTATCCCCGTCGGGGATTGGCAGAATGGTATGCTCCCCGACACTCGAAATCTTCCCCGTTCCCCGTCCCCGATACCGAGTCGGGGCTAGATTTTGCCCGTCCCCGTCCCCGAAGGGGGATTTCACACCCGACGGGTCCCCGTCCCCCGTCTACACGCGAGGGACGACGACGCGACGGCGACGCAAGGGCGATGGCGCGGCCACTACTACAATTGGACGAGGAGAGATAGAAGCGAGAGACATGCAGCGTCGGGCTTCGTGCCGCAAGCTCGCAGTAGCATGCTGCATGCAGCAGCTTTGAGTTGGGCCACTTCGTTTTATTGGGCTTCTTTAGGCCCAGCGACAGCCATATTTGTACAGCTGATGAGCCCCAACGGGGAACGGGGACGGGGACCAGGCGAACGCTCTCTCCCCCGCTTCACCCGACGGGGACAGGATTTCGCCCGTTAGCCTCCCCGTGGGGATGAAAAACAACCCGTTTTCATCCCCCAATGGATGAAATCCCCATCGGGGATCGGGTATCGGGGTCCCGTTGCCATCTGGATCGGTGGTCACTGGGTGGTTGTGTTCGGTTGAGCTCAGCGTGTAGCCCAAGCGGATTTTTGGACCGCGGAGAGCTGGGAGTGAAACCGTGCAACCAATGTGCCCGCCTGGCTCCAAAAGCGCACGCAGGATCGATCCACCACTGCGTGCGTGCGGACACATCTCCTGCGTCCAGCTCCGATCCTGCCTGCCGTTTGGAGTTTGAGAATTGTTTTATATTATAGTTGACTGAAAATCTAAATTTTTCTCAGGCAATGGCTACGGAGCTGCATGTGTAAAATTTGAACAACATAAGATTAGGAAAGGTGTGTAGATGGATATACGGAATTGACCGAAAATAATCATGATTTTTTTTGTGCATTTTCCAAATATAGGACATCGGTTCCTATACTATCCCACAAATCTAACTTCAAAAAAGTCATCTTTACGAGGACAAATAAAAAAAAGACCAATCTCATCAGTGGTAAACAAAACCAATTGAAATAGTTTCAAAGAGTAGGAACTTTTTAAATTAGATGATTAAATGAACTTCTCCACGTGATGCATGATATGCTTAGCTAAGGTAGCTCCAACCAGTGATAGTCCAAATAGGCTCTAAGAGCAGCTCCAATAGAAGCCCTCAAATAAAAGTTACTATTTTTGTTTTCAAGAACTACTCTTTCTCATTTTTCTAGGGTCTTTTTTTTTTGTGCATCTGTTACTGTTACCTGTAACAGCCCTCAAATCCATACTAACAAGCAATGACATGTGAGATCGCCTTCTCACACGTCGTGAATACAGAGAAAAAAAGCACGACTTAGGGAGCGCGGGACCTCTCTGGAGAGGAGCCACGAGACCCCTCTCTCGAGAGAAGCCATGAGACCTCGTGTGGATCTCTGCGAGGGGAAGAGGCTCACTGGATCTCTGCAAGAAAGCCGTGTCGGGCGTGGTCGGGAACACCAAGAGAGGAGGAGCCACGAAACCTCATGAGAGCCTTACCGGATCTCCTCAAGAAAGCCACATTGAGAGTGGGATCAAGAACGCTAGAGGATCTCAGATATCGCAGGTACGGGGAGGATATCACCTCATGTGAGGGAGGGGAACCGAGGTTGTCAATGAGGAGTCCGAGCGGACAAGATTTCAGGTGCAGGCGGAGAGGGCATGATATAATGACTCCAACTATTGTTGAGTACTTGGACCATAGCCATAGGAACGAGAGCCGAAGGAGGAGGGCTCTAGGAGGGCTCCACTAAAGCTTGTTTTTTAGCTTCTGCTCAAGTAATATTAGCTCCATCTTAAGGATCCTACCAGTGGCTTGCTGGAGTTTTTTTTTTTTGGATAAAACCCATAGGCAAGCTTTATTGATTGAGTAAAGTTACATCGTTAGCTAAAAGAGGAACAATAAAACTAGAGGGATCATCGTCCCAAATATAGAAGACTTGGAGGCTCCAATCCTCACCACACGCACTAGAAAAAAAGATATAATCCTTAAAATCCCCACGATAATCATAAATATCTGTCCATCAGATTGACATGCCTCATCAACAATAACCATTGGATCTGTTAAGTTTTCTATACATATTTACCCACCAATACCATTATTATTATTTATTTTAAAACTTTAAATAGGGCCACGTTAAGTTTTCTATACATATTAACCCACCAACGCCATCATTATTAAATTTAAAGACTTAAATATGGCCGCAAAGTAAAATATATAGTAACCTAAATCGTGGCCACGACGCGACTTTGCAGGCTTCGTCGAGGCCGTGCAGATGATGATCGTGCGGCGCGTCGAACGGCTCTTGGAGTGGAAGCCGGACACCCTCATGACCGACAACTTGGGGATAGCGGCGGGAGCTGAGCGGGGATAACAGACAAATGAACAAGTAGGAAAAAGGATAGTACTAAATAGAAAACTGAAGGTAATTTTGATATAGTAGTCACATCATCGTTCCTAGAATATTTATATCGATTATTTACTTGCATAATTCCTTGATTTTATAGGAAAATATAGTAAAGAGAATTCCTTAAAAAATATAGCGAACATTAGGTAAAATATCCAAACAACAAATGATATGCTTCTAACAAGTTGAATCAATCGAAACCTATTTCCTTAGGAGCAAACACGTTATACATACAAATGAACCTGAATTAGCCCAACTAAAAATGAAGTAGATTATGGATACAAAGAAAAAATGCAAAAGGATTTAAAGGTTGATTGGAATGATGTCCATGTCAAACAAAATATTCTACAATGCCACAATGAAAGGTGCTTCCATCAAAAACATTCCGCAACGCAACAACAAAATGTTTTGCAACACAACAATGGAAGACAAGCACTCGCATTCAAACAAAACTTAATTTACAAAGTATATATATTTTAAGAACAAAATTATATTTGTTATGTATGTCAAAGTTATCCCGTGCGGGGACTAGTATATTCTAATTGCTTGTGTAGCGATTACAACTCTTGCACATGCCTTTTGACCATTCTTTTGAAAATTAAACATATATATACACACACTCGTTCAAAAGTAGTTTTTTTTAGATAACTTCATTCAAAGTAGTATTAGTCATGAAAATTCTACTAACATGCTCCATTTCCCATTTAGTGTTCTTAGTATTTAAGTGTGATGATAATCATAGACATGCAAGTATGCATTTTTTTAATGAACTACAATGAAGTTAAACTGCATTGCGAGTCACGGTTGTTAGTTGTTACTACATGTTTATATGTTTTGCCCTGATGTTGACTCCTTTGGTGAATGCGGCGGAAATGGATTAGGACAAGAATGGAACAGTGACCTTCAAGGATTATCCTTTTCGCTTTTACTCGTTGGTGGGGATCGATAATGAAGACGACGACGAGGAGGTAGGAGGATGATGATGAAGAAGAATGAGTGTGTCAACCGAAGATTACTAGGCGTTACGAATCGGCCAATTCAGCCCCCTCGAAGGCCTCCAAAGAGCTGCCTCTCCCGCCGAGGATCGAAGTAGTAGGCTAGTAGCTCATGTTCTTTGTGTGCCAACTTGCCAAGCCGATAATAGATGTTTATGTCGGTATAAATAGAATGAACATTCGTCGTGTTAAGAATTTGTTGCTGATAAAAAGTGACATTGGTCGATGGTGTTCAGTCCGGGTACCTTGAAAATGCATAATCCCGAATGGCGGTCATGCTTCGCTCATGAAGTTATTGGTGTCTACTCGCTTGTGCTCGTTTTGTGTAAACACATGCACATGCCCATTAGTGATACTGATGCACAGGACGAACGGCTGATGCCTACCTTTAAATTGAACTTTGGTCCATGTGACTACAAACTTGGAGTCGCTCGCAGCAAAGGCGATCGCCAAGGATTGGGTGGGTGGTGCTCTTTGGCTCTTTGCTTTTGAAGTTTGCTTCATTGGAGGACGAGCAGCGGCTATCGTAGCTACACGCCGTGCTTTCAGTCTCTTCATTGGTAGAGCAAAGGCGTGTCATAGTGTTGTCAAAAAAAGTGGCGTCGTAGTCGTAGTAGGGAGAGCATCAGGAGTCCCAATGGCCAATAGGCAGCCATTGTCCATTGAGTGAAAGCGCCAAGCTCCGCTGCTACAAGCTTATCTTTCCCAATCTAGAATCGGCCACCGGCCACCATTTTCGTTTGTCACAAAGAATTAATCAACGTCGCTCATCGCTACCGTCAGTGATGCTCCTTTCACACAGTGCGAGGCAGCGAGCTCGGTACGCTTCATCCTACAGCTAGCTCGCGCTAGGAGTAGCTTAAGCATCCCACGCCATGGCGCTGCCTGCCGGGCTCACGACGCGACGTGCATCCAACCGCCGGTCGACAGCGCCCGGCCGGAACACCGCACACCATAGGTGGCAGGCTACTCCCTCGACGCCGTGCCGTGCCAGCGCCCAGCAGCCCACCTTCCCTTCCCAACAGACGGGCCCATGCCAGTAGGCGGCCCCTCCCGTCAGCGGCCGCGAAGCCGCAGCTTGCTGGTGAGGAAGGCCGCGTGGCGCGCCGTACAGCGAGGCCCTGGCCCTGGCCCTCCTCCACGCACCGCTGCGAGCTCGGCCGTCTGCCCCTGCCAGGCGGGCCACGCGGCCGGTGGCCCCTACTCGCCAGAGAGAGGGGCTTCCCAACTCGCCGGTGCAGGCGCCACGCGTACGGCGGCAACGCCCGTGATCTCCATCTTGCCCGCTTGCAAAATGGAAATACGCTGGGTGGAACCGTTCTAGGCATCTCGCCCCTCGCCCCAACGCCTTTCTCCTCCTCCGCTTCCACCGTCACCATCATCTCGCCCATCCCTTTTTCTCTCGTCGTCACTTCCAAGCCGAGCCTGCTCATCGCCTTCCGCCGTCATCATCTCGCCCTTCCTTTCTCCGCTTCCGCCGTCTCCATCTCGCCGCCGTCGTCATGGTGGCCTGGTCAGCCTCCTTGGTTACCGAGGCCATGATGCTCGAGCTGGTGCATCAGGGGAGTCTCCCTCCCCTTACGGAGGCCATGGAGTGGGTTCTTCCGGGGGACGACATCGCTCCTCGTCCAGGGGACGACTATGTCGTCTCCTTCGTCGATTTTCACAAGAGGGGCCTGGGCACGCCGCCCCACTGGTTTATTTTAGGTCTGCTAGAATACTACCACATAGAGCTGCATCACCTAAACCCTAACTCCATACAGCACATGGCCTCCTTCATGGGGCTTTCTGAGGGCTATCTGGCAAACGAGCCACACATCGATCTCTGGCGCAACTTCTTCGTCGTGGATCTGTTGAAGCAGCCTATTGGCTGTGCAAACATCAAGTTGAGGAGAGGAAAGGGGGACGAATACGTGCCTGCCCCGTTCCGTCACTCCAACAGGGGCTGGCATTCCCTGTGGTTCTACCTCAAGATCAACGACAGAGCCCGCTTCCCGCACTACACCGGTTCGACTCCGACGGTGCGCTTGCCCACTTGGAGCGCGCTCCGTCCCAGTTGGAGATCGCCGCAGTTGAGGGGCGGAGTGGAGGGATCAAGTTACTTCGCCTCTGTAACCTGCAGACGCTCGACGTTCTCGGCAGTTGCTTCTGGCGGGGTGTGTGTCCCCTCCGGGAGCGGTCGCTCATGCTGTGCCAGTTGTCATCAGGGGCTTGAGATGAAGGGACCGTGACGGCGCAGGAGTTGCCCTCGCTTGCCGAGGTCATCACGTGGCTCCGGGAACTGTGTGACGAGCAGGTCTCTGACTTCTCATCCAACGGCGTTCCGGGGATGCTCCGGACGACGCGACCACGGACCTGGTTGGGCGACTGACCTTTCCTCCCCGGCGTCCGCCTTTCATCAACACTGCGCCATCTCAGATTCCCGGGGGCGCTCCCCTGTCCATGATCGTGGCTACCTCGTCGGGCGGCGGCACCGTTGGTGGTTCACCGTCGATCATCCCGGCGAGGACGGCGGCGGCGCTCCCCACTACTCACGCGGGGACGGGGAGGCCGCCCAGGCCGAGCCGGAAGGGGACGTCTACGTCGAAGAGATGTTTGGCAAACATCTTGGCGGTGGCAATGGACGCTACCCCCAAGCGCCGTCGTATGGCTTCGGGGTACGTCTTTCTTCCTTCCCGTTCGCTTTCCTGTGGGCTTGATTCACTTTGTTTTGATGTCTGTGTATTGTCTTCCGCAGCCGCAGCACTGGGCTGCCTACCTTCGCCCCTGGTAACACGAGTTCATCGTCGGCCGCAGTCACCGCCACGGTCCCAGAAGGAGGGACTGCGGCCGCGTCGGGGGTGGCATCCTCAGCCGCGGTGGTTTCCGCCTCGAGTTCGGCGGCGGTGCTTTCGGGCACCGAGTCCTTGGGGCTCGCCATCGCGTCCTCTGCCCCCGGGACGGGTTTCGCGGCAGCGCCGGCGATGGTGCCCGCGGTGACCGGGGCTCAGTTACTCTCGTCGTCCGCCGGAGTCCGAACTTCCGTCCTGGGGTCGGCGACCCACCGTGGCCGCTGCCCTGCGGGTGCCCGAACCGCTGGGCGTGATGCCGGGTCGTGGGGCTGTTTTCCTGCTGCCACCGGCTCCGTCTGCCACAGCTCCGTCGTCGTCCACGCCCGTGGTTGCAGGGTCGTCTGCCACGGCTCCGTCGTCGTCCACGGCCGCGGTTGAAGGGCCGTTGCTGGAGGTCTTCAACCAAACATTCCGTGATATGGAGGATTTGGTGAGGGATCCGTCCGCTCTGCAGGCTCCTTCTCCTCGGTGGATTCGTCGAGGCAGCTCTGGGGGGGTTCTCTTCAACTTAGAGGACTGCGATGAAAGTGATTCCATGAAGAAGGCTGAACTGGGGCGGAAGAAGGCTAAATTGGGTGTGAAGATGATGGTCGACGCCTTCAATGAATTAATCTATCCCAATATAACGGTTGGTTTTTGGAGGTTTTCATTGTTTTTTATTATACATATCCTAAACTAGGAGAATACCTGCATAAAATAAACTATTTATATCTATAGTTATAAGAATAAAATAATCTTAAAATAAATTTTAATTAATGGTTTGCGATGTGAATAGTGGATGAAGAGGTAGTTAAGTTTAGTAGATTGCTTATGTGGATAGCTTGCATGTTGAGATAATTCTAGTCGGGTTTGTTTATATAAGAGGTATAGATGTGCTCAATACACTTCTTAGTCACTGCAAAATTTGTTACTATGATTTGTATTATATTATTTGAGCTCTTTCTTATCCTTATTAAGAACTTAAAAAACTATAACGTAGCTTATTGATTAAGAAAATACTTCAAATATAAAATTGGGGTGGAATGATCTTTTTAGAATGTTGCACATTCTGTAAGTGTTGTCCATCATATAGATGTGTTGAATTGGCCTAAGTTGGAACCTAGATGTTTTTTTTTCTTTCAAGTTGTACCTACATTCAAAGTAAAGACATTATACCTGGAACCAAGTTATTATTTAAATAAAATATGACCATGATAAGCTTCTAAGCATGACATTTTTTATGACGGTTTTCACCATAGAGCTAACATGAACAATTGACGCGGCCGCTTTGGTTGTGCAGGTCATTCGCGAGATGAGCAAGAGGAAGTCTCTGTTTCTTCGCGAAGAGGAGGGTGTGTGGCGTGCTATCGCTGAAGCTCGTCTGACTATTTCGGGACTAGAGGCGGAGCGTGATGCTGCTAGGGCGGAGTGTGATGCTGCCAGGGCGGAGCGTGATCTTCATTCCCAGCTCGAGGAGGTGGTGGCCGCCCTTGGACGGTCAGAGGCTGCAAGACAAAATGCTGAGCAAGGAGCCCAGCACGCCCAGTACCTGCTGACCCAGGAGCAAGATCTTTGTCGTCGTGGCGAGGAAGAAAGGGACCGTGCCAACGATGCTCTAAGGGAGGCCAATGCTTCGCTCAGCCAGCAGGCGTAGGTGGCCAGTTCCTCGGCGGCTCGGGTGACTGCCCTTGAGAAGGAGCTCGAGGAGGAGAAGGCAAGGCGTACTTCAATGGTGTCCAGGCTCACCACGAAGATTGCAGGTATGCACGTTTGCTGTTTCTATTCCCGCCGCGAGTTTTTTTATTTTCTTTCTGCTGACTCGATTTTTGCCAGATCTTAAGGGGCGGCTTGCTACCGCGGTGTCCAGCAGGGAGCAACTTTAGAAGGGGCTTGAAGAAGCGGATGCCCATTGGAACGAGCTTGAGCATGCACTGAGAGCCGCCCTGGTGGACATACACATGGAAGACATACACATGGAAGCTCCCATTCCCATCCAGAAGCTGGTGGCTCAGCTTCCTGCTTTCGTCCACCAGCTCATCACGCGAGCACTCCGACGTGGAGTGCACAAGGCCATCTCCATCATTTACTCTCATCATCCAGATCTCGGTTATGTGAAGATGGCGGAGGGGTGGAACCCCCAACCCAACCGAGCCATGATGCGATCGAAGCAATTGAGAAGTCGATGTGGCCGCTCGCGAGCGGATGGCCAATGTCATCATACCGTATGAAGATGGCGGCGATGACGATGAGGAAAACGACATGGAGCATGAAGATGGCGGCGACCGGGAGGAGACGGCGACATGGAGCATGAAGATGGCAGCCACCAGGAGAGAGACGGGAACGCCGACGACAAGGAGGGCGGCGACCAGGAGGGAGACGGTGACATGGAGCATGAAGATGGCAGCCACCAGGAGGGAGACGGGAACGCCGACGACGAGGAGTAGTCGACATGGTTGGGGTTTTATGCTTTTGTGTTTGAACTCTTCGTGACTGCTGGGGATTTTATGCTTTTGTGTTTGAACTCTTCGTGACGGACCGTGTGTTTGGTCCTCACCGATTGCGGAACCTGAACAACTTGTGATGTTGGGTGACGGACCGTGTGTTTGGTCCTCACCGATTGTGAAACCTGAACTTGTGATGCGTCTATCTTATGTTCGTCGTGGTTTTTAATCGCCTTTTTTATTTCATTTAGTTGTTGTATGTATGTTCCATACGTTGTTGAAGATCTTGCCGGCAGATTGTCGGGACGGGGTGCTTTGGTCCTCCAAGCGGAGGATGTGTACGCCAGGATCGTCGGGGTGTCCTTCTACTGCCATGGCGTGGAGCCGCTGGACCTGCTCAGATGGTGGAGCACCTCCAGCAGGGGCTAGCTAGGGAAGCACAGCCAGATCCCCGCCGGCCGGGAGGCGGCCTTCTCCCCGCTCCCGCCGCACCTCTCGCCGCACACCAGGGACGCGCTCACAAGGCCATCTCAGAGTGACGAGTCTGTACAGCCACCAGGCCCAGGCCGTCAACGCCACCTTACGTCTCCGGCAAGCACGTGGTGGTGTCCACCTCGACGTAGAGCGGCAAGTCCCTGTGCTACAATGTTCCCGTGCTGGAGTCCATCTCACGTCCCTCCTGACCAAGGCCCAGCTCCAAACGCTGTGGGGGATGATGACGAAGGGCGGCGCCGGCAGGTACCTCGGACATGCTCCACGGCTCGATCAGGCACGGCGCGAGGCTGCTCATCACCAACCCGGACATGCTCCACGTCTTGATCCTGCCGTGCCACGCGCAGTTCCGGCGGATCCTGTCCAACCTTGAGTACGTCGTCATCAACGAAGCGCACTCCATCCTCCAGCGGCTGAAGTGCGTGTGCGCGGACGTCTACGGGAGCCACCCGACCTTCATATCCTGCACGGCGACAGTGGTGAACCCCCGAGAGCACGTCACGGAGCTCACCGGTACCGGGTTTAGGGTTTAGGGTTTAGGGTTTAGGGTTTAGGGTTTAGGGTTTAGGGTTTAGGGTTTAGGGTTTAGGGTTTAGGGTTTAGGGTTAGGGTTTAGGGGTTTGGGGTTTAGGGGTTTAGGGTTTAGGGGTTTAGGGTTTAGGGTTTAGGGTTTAGGGTTTAGGGTTTAGGGTTTAGGGTTTCGGGTTAGGGGTTTCGGGTTTAGGGTTTAGGGTTTCGGGTTTAGGGTTTCGGGTTTAGGGTTTCGGGTTTAGGGTTTCGGGTTTAGGGTGCAGGCGCCACGCGTACGGCGGCAACGCCCGTGATCTCCATCTTGCCCGCTTGCAAAATGGAAATACGCTGGGTGGAACCGTTCTAGGCATCTCGCCCCTCGCCCCAACGCCTTTCTCCTCCTCCGCTTCCACCGTCACCATCATCTCGCCCATCCCTTTTTCTGCCGTCACTTCCAAGCCGAGCCTGCTCATCGCCTTCTGCCGTCATCATCTCACCCTTCCTTTCTCCGCTTCCACCGTCTCCATCTCGCCGCCGTCGTCATGGTGGCCTGGTCAGCCTCCTTGGTTACCGAGGCCATGATGCTCGAGCTGGTGCATCAGGGGAGTCTCCCTCCCCTTACGGAGGCCATGGAGTGGGTTCTTCCGGGGGACGACATCGCTCCTCGTCCAGGGGACGACTATGTCGTCTCCTTCGTCGATTTTCACAAGAGGGGCCTGGGCACGCCGCCCCACTGGTTTATTTTAGGTCTGCTAGAATACTACCACATAGAGCTGCATCACCTAAACCCTAACTCCATACAGCACATGGCCTCCTTCATGGGGCTTTCTGAGGGCTATCTGGCAAACGAGCCACACATCGATCTCGGCGCAACTTCTTCGTCGTGGATGTTGAAGCGGCCTATTGGGCATGCAAACATCAAGTTGAGGAGAGGAAAGGGGACGAATACGTGCCCGCCCCGTTCCGTCACTCCAACAGGGGCATTCCCTGTGGTTCTACCTCAAGATCAACGACGAGCCCGCTTCCCGCACTACACCGGTTCGACTCCGACGGTGCGCTTGCCCACTTGGAGCAGCGCACCATCCTAGTTGGAGATCGCCGCGGTTGAGGGCGGAGTGGAGGGGATCAAGTTGCTTCGCCTCTGTAACCTGCAGACGCTCGACGTTCTCGGCAGCTGCTTCTGGCGGGGTGTGTGTCCCCTCCGGGAGCGGTCGCTCATGCTGTGCCAGTTGTCATCAGGGGCTCGAGACGAAGGGACCGTGACGGCGCAGGAGTTGCCCTCGCTTGCCGAGGTCATCACGCGGCTCCGGGAACTGTGTGACAAGCAGGTCTCTGACTTCTCGTCCAACGGCGTTCCGGGGATGCTCCCGGACGACGCGACCCTGGACCTGGTTGGGCGACTGACCTTTCCTCCCCGGCGTCCACCTTTCATCAACACCGCGCCGTCTCAGATTCCCGGGGGCGCTCCCCTGTCCATGATCGTGGCTACCTCACCGGGCGGCGGCACCATTGGTGGTTCACCGTCGATCATCCCGGCGAGGACGGCGGCGGCGCTCCCCACTACTCGCGCGGGGACGGGGAGGTTCTCTTCAACTTAGAGGACTGCGATGAAAGCGATTCCATGAAGAAGGCTGAACTGGGGCGGAAGAAGGCTAAATTGGGTGTGAAGATGATGGTCGACGCCTTCAATGAATTAATCTATCCCAATATAAAGGTTGTTTTTTGGAGGTTTTCATTGTTTTTTATTATACATATCCTAAACTAGGAGAATACACGCGTAAAATAAACTATTTATATTTATAGTTATAAGAATAAAATAATCTTAAAATAAATTTTAATTAATGGTTTGCGATGTGAATAGTGGATGAAGAGGTAGTTAAGTTTAGTGGATTGCTTATGTGGATAGCTTGCATGTTGAGATAATTCTAGTCGGGTTTGTTTATATAAGAGATATAGATGTGCTCAATACACTTCTTAGTCAATTTGCAAAATTTGTTACTATGATTTGTATTATATTATTTGAGCTCTTTCTTATCCTTATTAAGAACTTAAAAAACTATAACGTAGCTTATTGATTAAGAAAATACTTCAAATATAAAATTGGGGTGGAACGATCTTTTTAGAATGTTGCACATTCTGTAAGTGTTGTCCATCATATAGATGTGTTGAATTGGCCTAAGTTGGAACCTAGATGTTTTTTTTTCTTTCAAGTTGTACCTACATTCAAATTAAAGACATTATACCTGGAACCAAGTTATTATTTAAATAAAATATGACCATGATAAGCTTCTAAGCGTGACATTTTTTATGACGGTTTTCACCATAGAACTAACATGAACAATTGACGCGGCCGCTTTGGTTGTGCAGGTCATTCGCGAGATGAGCAAGAGGAAGTCTCTATTTCTTCGCGAAGAGGAGGGTGTGTGGCGTGCTATCGCTGAAGCTCGTCTGACTATTTCGGGACTGGAGGCGGAGCGTGATGCTGCTAGGGTGGAGCGTGATGCTGCCAGGGCGGAGCGTGATCTTCATTCCCAGCTCGAGGAGGCGGTGGCCGCCCTTGGACTATCAGAGGCTGCAAGACAAAATGCTGAGCAAGGAGCCCAGCACGCCCAGGACCTGCTGACCCAGGAGCAAGATCTTCGTCGTCGTGGCGAGGAAGAAAGGGACCGTGCCAACGATGCTCTAAGGGAGGCCAATGCTTCGCTCAGCCAGCAGGCGCAGGTGGCCAGTTCCTCGGCGGCTCGGGTGACTGCCCTTGAGAAGGAGCTCGAGGAGGAGAAGGCAAGGCGTACTTCAATGGCGTCCAGGCTCACCACGAAGATTGCAGGTATGCACATTTGCTGTTTCTATTCCCGCCGCGAGTTTTTTCTTTTCTTTACGCGACTCGATTTTTGCCGAGATCTTAAGGGCGGCTTGCTACCGCGGTGTCCAGCGGAGCAACTTCGGAAGGGGCTTGAAGAAGCGGATGCCCGTTGGAACGAGCTTGAGCATGCACTGAGAGCCGCCCTGGTGGACATACACATGGAAGACATACACATGGAAGCTCCCATTCCCATCCAGAAGCTGGTGGCTCAGCTTCCTGCTTTCGTCCACCAGCTCGTCACGCGAGCACTCTGACGTGGAGTGCACAAGGCCATCTCCATCATTTACTCTCATCATCCAGATCTCGGTTATGTGAAGATGGCAGAGGGGTGGAACCCCCAACCCAAACTGAGCCATGATGCGATCGAAGCAATTGAGAAGTCGATGTGGCCGCTCGCGGAGCAGATGGCCAATGTCATACTGTATGAAGATGGCGGCGATGACGATGAGGAAAACGACATGGAGCATGAAGATGGCGGTGACCAGGAGGGAGACGGCGACATGGAGCATGAAGATGGCAGCCACCAGGAGGGAGACGGGAACGCCGATGACGAGGAGGGCGGCGACCAGGAGGGAGACGGCGACATGGAGCATGAAGATGGCAGCCACCAGGAGGGAGACGGGAATGCCGACAATGAGGAGTAGTCGACATGGTTGGGGTTTTATGCTTTTGTGTTTGAACTCTTCGTGACTGCTGGGGATTTTATGCTTTTGTGTTTGAACTCTTCGTGACGGACCGTGTGTTTGGTCCTCACCGATTGCGGAACCTGAACAACTTGTGATGTTGGGTGATGGACCGTGTGTTTGGTCCTCACCAATTGCGAAACCTGAACTTGTGATGCATCTATCTTATGTTTGTCATGGTTTTTAATGACCTTTTTTATTTCATTTAGCTACTGTATGTATGTTCCATACGTTGTTGAAGATCTGGCTGGCAGATTGTCGGGACGGGGTGCTTTGGTCCTCCAAGCGGAGGATGTGTACGCCAGGATCGCCGGGGTGTCCTTCTACTGCCACGGCGTGGAGCCGCTAGACCTGCTCAGATGGTGGAGCACCTCCAGCAGGGGCTAGCTAGGGAAGCACAGCCAGGGGGAGAAATGTAGTTAATAAGCCCTACTTAAGTCTTGCTTCCCCTAAGCCTTGCTTCAGCCTGTCTTGACAATCTCCAGCCCAATTTTGGACTCCAGGGCCTTGTGCAGTGGTAAACCTTGCCTTCTTCTCCATGAACGACAAACCGGCTACTGAAAATAGACCTCCTCCTTGAGCTCTCCATTGAGAAATGCCCACTTCACATCCACATTATGGTGGACCAGCTAGCCTTCTTGAGCAACCAGTGCCAGCAGCAGGCGCACTGATTCCATGGGTGCGAGAAGGGTG
This sequence comes from Themeda triandra, assembly GCA_018135685.1. NCBI lineage: Eukaryota > Viridiplantae > Streptophyta > Magnoliopsida > Poales > Poaceae > Themeda > Themeda triandra. The sequence continues at coordinate 41,945 of JAENPR010001349.1, read as the reverse complement.
AAGGGTCAGTGCGCATGGAATCACAACCAAGCAACGAGCGGAGCCTCGTACTTGATCACAGCCCCATGCTCATCATACTTGCTCACAGCCCCATGCTCATCCTTCTTCAGCTTATATACCCACTTCAGGGTCATTGGCCTGTGGCTGGCACGGGGAGACACCAGCTCCCAGGTGCGAGGTGCCGTTACGGCCCGATGTAGGGAGATGCCGATGTACGATATGCCGATGTAATATCCGTCTCTTCCGACGTTGTAGAGACAGCGCCGCCGAGGCCGACGTAGATGGCCATGCACAATTTCGACCTTCGTCTGGACCGCGCAGCCTATTGCCACAATCTCGCCATGCTCCCCGTCGATGCCGCCGACGTCGATCCCGAGCTTGAGGGCGTTCGTCGCCGACACACCACGGAGTGTGCCCCTCCACAGGCGGCCTCGATCCTCGGCCGGTCCTCGGCGACGTACCCACCGCGGTAGTGTCCGCGAGCTCCGCCGAGGTGTCCTCGAGGATCTCCCGCGCGCCAGCACTGTCTCGCAGAGCTTCGTGCGCTGCACTTGGGCACCTCCCTTACCTCGCCACCGACGGGTTCCACCGGAAAGTGCTCAGGACCGCACGGGCTGCCGTCGTTCTCGACGAGCTCGACGTCGTCTCCGTCCAGGCCGGCGAGCTCCGTGACGTGCTCTCGGGGGTTCGCCACTGTCGCCGTGCAGGATATGAAGGTCGGGTGGCTCCCGTAGACATCCGCGCACACGCGCTTCATCCGCTGGAGGATGGAGTGCGCTTCATTGATGACGACGTACTCAAGGTTGGACAGGATCCGCCGGAACTGCGCGCGGCACGGCAGGATCGAGACGTGGAGCATGTCCGGGTTGGTGATGAGCAGCCTCGTGCCGTGCCTGATCGAGCCGTGGAGCATGTCCGAGGTACCTGCCGGCGCCGCCCTTCGTCATCATCCCCCGCAGCGTTTGGAGCTGGGCCTTGGTCAGGAGGGACACGAGATGGACTCCAGCACGGGAACGTTGTAGCACAGGGACTTGCCGCTCTACGTCAAGGTGGACACCACCACGTGCTTGCCGGAGACGTACGGTGGCGTTGACGGCCTAGGCCTGGTGGCTGTACAGACTCGTCACTCCGAGATGGCCCTGTGAGCGCGTCCCTGGTGTGCGGCGAGAGGTGCGGCGGGAGCGGGGAGAAGGCCGCCTCCCGGCCGACGGGGATCTGGCCGTGCTTCCCTAGCTAGCCCCTGCTGGAGGTGCTCCACCATCTGAGCAGGTCCAGCGGCTCCACGCCGTGGCAGTAGAAGGACACCCCGGCGATCCTGGCGTACACATCCTCCGCTTGGAGGACCAAGGCACCCCGTCCCGACAATCTGCCGGCCAGATCTTCAACAACGTATGGAACATACATATAGCAGCTAAATGAAATAAAAAAGGTGATTAAAAACCACGACGAACATAAGATAGACACATCACAAGTTCAGGTTTCGCAATCGGTGAGGACCAAACACACGGTCCGTCACCCAACATCACAAGTTGTTCAGGTTCCACAATCGGTGAGGACCAAACACACGGTCCGTCACGAAGAGTTCAAACACAAAAGCATAAAATCCCCAGCAGTCACGAAGAGTTCAAACACAAAAGCATAAAACCCCAACCATGTCGACTACTCCTCGTCGTCGGCGTTCCCGTCTCCCTCCTGGTGGCTGCCATCTTCATGCTCCATGTCGCCGTCTCCCTCCTGGTCGCCGCCATCTTCATGCTCCATGTCGTTTTCCTCATCGTCATCGCCGCCATCTTCATACAGTATGACATTGGCCATCTGCTCCGCGAGCGGCCACATCGACTTCTCAATTGCTTCGATCGCATCATGGCTCAGTTTGGGTTGGGGGTTCCACCCCTCTGCCATCTTCACATAACCGAGATCTGGATGATGAGAGTAAATGATGGAGACGGCCTTGTGCACTCCACGTCGGAGTGCTCGCGTGACGAGCTGGTGGACGAAAGCAGGAAGCTGAGCCACCAGCTTCTGGATGGGAATGGGAGCTTCCATGTGTATGTCTTCCATGTGTATGTCCACCAGGGCGGCTCTAAGTGCATGCTCAAGCTCGTTCCAACGGGCATCCACTTCTTCAAGCCCCTTCTGAAGTTGCTCCCTGCTGGACACCGCGGTAGCAAGCCGCCCCTTAAGATCTGGCAAAAATCGAGTCAGCAGAAAGAAAATAAAAAAACTCGCGGCGGGAATAGAAACAGCAAACGTGCATACCTGCAATCTCCGTGGTGAGCCTGGACGCCATTGAAGTACGCCTTGCCTTCTCCTCCTCGAGCTCCTTCTCAAGGGCAGTCACCCGAGCCGCCGAGCAACTGGCCACCTGCGCCTGCTGGCTGAGCGAAGCATTGGCCTCCCTTAGAGCATCGTTGGCACGGTCCCTTTCTTCCTCGCCACGACGACGAAGATCTTGCTCCTGGTTCAGCGGGTCTGGGCGTGCTTGGGCTCCTTGCTCAAGATTTTGTCTTGCAGCCTCGACCGGTCCAAGGGCGGCCACGCCTCCTCGAGCCGGGAATGAAGATCACGCTCCGCCCTGGCAGCATCACGCTCCGCCCTAGCAGCATCACGCTCCGCCTCCAGTCCCGAAATAGTCAGACGAGCTTCAGCGATAGCACGCCACACACCCTCCTCTTCACGAAGAAACAGAGACTTCCTCTTGCTCATCTCGCGAATGACCTGCACAACCAAAGCGGCCGCGTCAATTGTTCATGTTAGTTCTATGGTGAAAACCGTCATAAAAAATGTCACGCTTAGAAGCTTATCATGGTCATATTTTATTTAAATAATAACTTGGTTCCGGGTATAATGTCTTTAATTTGAATGTAGGTACAACTTGAAAGAAAAAAAAAACATCTAGGTTCCAACTTAGGCCAATTCAACACATCTATATGATGGACAACACTTACGTAATGTGCAACATTCTAAAAAGATCGTTCCACCCCAATTTTATATTTGAAGTATTTTCTTAATCAATAAGCTACGTTATAGTTTTTTAAGTTCTTAATAAGGATAAGAAAGAGCTCAAATAATATAATACAAATCATAGTAACAAATTTTGCAGTGACTAAGAAGTGTATTGAGCACATCTATACCTCTTATATAAACAAACCCGACTAGAATTATCTCAACATGCAAGCTATCCACATAAGCAATCTACTAAACTTAACTACCTCTTCATCCACTATTCACATCGCAAACCATTAATTAAAATTTATTTTAAGATTATTTTATTCTTATAACTATAGATATAAATAGTTTATTTTATGCGGTATTCTCCTAGTTTAGGATATGTATAATAAAAAACAATGAAAACCTCCAAAAACCAACCGTTATATTGGGATAGATTAATTCATTGAAGGCGTCGACCATCATCTTCACACCCAATTTAGCCTTCTTCCGCCCCAGTTCAGCCTTCTTCATGGAATCACTTTCATCGCATGATCCTCTAAGTTGAAGAGAACCCCCCGAGAGCTGCCTCGACGAATCCACCGAGGAGAAGGAGCCTGCAGAGCGGACGGATCCCTCACCAAATCCTCCATATCACGGAATGTTTGGTTGAAGACCTCTAGCAACGGCCCTTCAACCGCGGCCGTGGACGACGACGGAGCCGTGGCAGACGACCCTGCAACCGCGGGCGTGGACGACGACGGAGCCGTGGCAGACGGAGCCGGTGGCAGCAGGAAAACAGCCCCACGACCCGGCATCACGCCGGCAGTTCGGGCACCAGCTGGGGCAGCAGCCACGGTGGCAGTCGCCGACCCCAGGACGGAAGTTCAGACTCCGGCGGACGACGAGAGTAACTGAGCCCCGGTCACCGTGGGCACCATCGCCGGCGCTGCCGCGAAACCCGTCCCGGGGGCAGAGGACGCGATGGCGAGCCCCAAGGACTCGGTGCCCGAAAGCACCGCCGCCGAACTCGAGGCGGAAACCACCGCGGCTGAGGATGCCACCCCCGACGCGGCCGCAGTCCCTCCTTCCGGGACCGTGGCGGTGACCACGGCCGACGATGAACTCGTGTTACCAGGGGCGAAGGTAGGCAGCCCAGTGCTGCGGCTGCAGAAGACAATACACAGACATCAAAACAAAGTGAATCAAGCCCACAGGAAAGCGAACGGGAAGGAAGAAAGACGTACCCCGAAGCCATACGACGGCGCTTGGGGGTAGCGTCCATTGCCACCGCCAAGATGTTTGCCAAACATCTCTTCGACGTAGACGTCCTTCCGGCTCGGCACGGGCGGCCTCCCCGTCCCCGCGTGAGTAGTGGGGAGCGCCGCCGCCGTCCTCGCCGGGATGATCGACGGTGAACCACCAACGGTGCCGCCGCCCGACGAGGTAGCCACGATCATGGACAGGGGAGCGCCCCCAGGAATCTGAGACGGCGCAGTGTTGATGAAAGGCGGACGCCGGGGAGGAAAGGTCAGTCGCCCAACCAGGTCTAGGGTCGCGTCGTCCGGGAGCATCCCCGGAACGCCGTTGGATGAGAAGTCAGAGACCTGCTCGTCACACAGTTCCCGGAGCCACGTGATGACCTCGGCAAGCGAGGGCAACTCCTGCGCCGTCACGGTCCCTTCATCTCAAGCCCCTGATGACAACTGGCACAGCATGAGCGACCGCTCCCGGAGGGGACACACACCCCGCCAGAAGCAACTGCCGAGAACGTCGAGCGTCTGCAGGTTACAGAGGCGAAGTAACTTGATCCCCTCCACTCCGCCCTCAACTGCGGCGATCTCCAACTGGGACGGAGCGCTGCTCCAAGTGGGCAAGCACACCGTCGGAGTCGAACCGGTGTAGTGCGGGAAGCGGGCTCTGTCGTTGATCTTGAGGTAGAACCACAGGGAATGCCAGCCCCTGTTGGAGTGACGGAATGGGGCAGGCACGTATTCGTCCCCCTTTCCTCTCCTCAACTTGATGTTTGCACAGCCAATAGGCTGCTTCAACAGATCCACGACGAAGAAGTTGCGCCAGAGATCGATGTGTGGCTCGTTTGCCAGATAGCCCTCAGAAAGCCCCATGAAGGAGGCCATGTCTTGTATGGAGTTAGGGTTTAGGTGATGCAGCTCTATGTGGTAGTATTCTAGCAGACCTAAAATAAACCAGTGGGGCGGCGTGCCCGAGCCCTCTTGTGAAAATCGATGAAGGAGACGACATAGTCGTCCCCTGGACGAGGAGCGATGTCGTCCCCCGGAAGAACCCACTCCATGGCCTTCGTAAGGGGAGGGAGACTCCCCTGATGCACCAGCTCGAGCATCATGGCCTCGGTAACCAAGGAGGCTGACCAGGCCACCATGACGACGGCGGCGAGATGGAGACGGCGAAAGCGGAGAAAGGAAGGGCGAGATGATGACGGCGGAAGGCGATGAGCAGGCTCGGCTTGGAAGCGACGGCAGAAAAAGGGATGGGCGAGATGATGGTGACGGTGGAAGCGGAGGAGGAGAAAGGCGTTGGGGCGAGGGGCGAGATGCCTTGAACGGTTCCACCCAGCGTATTCCATTTTGCAAGCGGGCAAGATGGAGATCACGGGCGTTGCCGCCGTACGCGTGGCGCCTGCACCGGCGAGTTGGGAAGCCCCTCTCTCTGGCGAGTAGGGGCCGCCGGCCGCGTGGCCCGCCTGGCAGGGGCAGACGGCCGAGCTCGCAGCGGTGCGTGGAGGAGGGCCAGGGCCAGGGCCTCGCTGTACGGCGCGCCACGCGGCCTTCCTCACCAGCAAGCTGCGGCTTCGCGGCCGGCGGCGACGGGAGGGCCGCCTGCGGCGTGGGCCCGTCTGTTGGGAAGGGAAGGTGGGCTGCTGGGCGCTGGCACGGCACGGCGTCGAGGGAGTAGCCTGCCACCTATGGTGTGCGGTGTTCCGGTCGGGCGCTGTCGACCGGCGGTTGGATGCACGTCGCGTCGTGAGCCCGGCAGGCAGCGCCGTGGCGTGGGATGCTTAAGCTACTCCTAGCGCGAGCTAGCTGTAGGATGAAGTGTACCGAGCTCGCTGCCTCGCACTGTGTGAAAGGAGCATCACTGACGGTAGCGATGAGCGACGTTGATTAATTGCTGTGACAAACGAAAATGGTGGCCAGTGGCCAGATTCTAGATTGGGAAAGATAAGCTTGTAGCAGCAGTAGCAGCTTGGCGCTTTCACTCAATGGGCAATGGCTGCCTATTGGCCATTGGGACTCCTGATGCTCTCCCTACTACGACTACGACGCCACTTTTTTTGACAACACTATGACATGCCTTTGCTCTACCGATGAAGAGACTGAAAGCACGGCGTGTAGCTACAGTAGCCGCTGCTCGTCCTCCAACAGCAAACTTCAAAAGCAAAGAGCCAAAGAGCACCACCCACCCAATCCTTGGCGATCGCCTTTGCTACTGAGCGACTCCAAGTTTGTAGTCACATGGACCAAAGTTCAATTTAAAGGTAGGCATCAGCCGTCCGTCCTGTGCATCAGTATCACTAATGGGCATGTGCATGTGTTTACACAAAACGAGCACAAGCAGTAGACAGCCAATAACTTCATGAGCAGAAGCATGACTGCCATTCAGGATTATGCATTTTCAAGGTACCCGGACTGAACACCATCTGACCAATGTCACTTTTTATCAGCAACAAATTCTTAACACGACGAATGTTCATTCTATTTATACCGACATAAACATCTATTATCGGCTTGGCAGTTGGCACACAAAGAACATGAGCTACTAGCCTACTACTTCTGATCCTCGGCGGGAGAGGCAGCTGCTGGAGGCCTTCTGAGGGGCTGAATTGGCCGATTCAGAACGCCTAGTAATCTTCAGTTGACACACTCATTCTTCTTCATCATCATCCTCCTACCTCCTCGTCGTCGTCTTCATTATCGATCCCCACCCAGCGAGTAAAAGCGAAAAGGATAATCCTTGAAGGTCACTGTTCCATTCTTGTCCTAATCCATTTCCGCCGCATTCACCAAAGGAGTCAACATCAGGGCAAAACATATAAACATGTAGTAACAACTAACAACCGTGACTGCAATGCAGTTTAACTTCATTGTAGTTCATTAAAAAAAAAATGCATACTTGCATGTCTATGATTATCATCACACTTAAATACTAAGAACACTAAATGGGAAATGGAGCATGTTAGTAGAATTTTCATGACTAATACTACTTTGAATGAAGTTATCTAAAAAAAACTACTTTTGAACGAGTGTGTGTATATATATGTTTAATTTTCAAAAGAATGGTCAAAAGGCATGTGCAAGAGTTGTAATCGCTACACAAGCAATTAGAATATACTAGTCCCCGCACGGGATAACTTTGACATACATAACAAATATAATTTTGTTCTTAAAATATATATACTTTGTAAATTAAGTTTTGTTTGAATGCAGAGTGCTTGTCTTCCATTGTTGTGTTGCAAAACATTTTGTTGTTGCGTTGCGGAATGTTTTTGATGGAAGCACCTTTCATTGTGGCATTGTAGAATATTTTGTTTGACATGGACATCATTCCAATCAACCTTTAAATCCTTTTGCATTTTTTCTTTGTATCCATAATCTACTTCATTTTTAGTTGGGCTAATTCAGGTTCATTTGTATGTATAACGTGTTTGCTCCTAAGGAAATAGGTTTCGATTGATTCAACTTGTTAGAAGCAGATCATTTGTTGTTTGGATATTTTACCTAATGTTCTCTTCGCTATATTTTTTAAGGAATTCTCTTTACTATATTTTCCTATAAAATCAAGGAATTATGCAAGTAAATAATCGATATAAATATTCTAGGGAACGATGATGTGACTACTATATCAAAATTACCTTCAGTTTTCTATTTAGTACTATCCTTTTTTCCTACTTGTTCATTTGTCTGTTATCCCCCGCTCAGCTCCCGCCGCTATCCCCAAGTTGTCGGTCATGAGGGTGTCCGGCTTCCACTCCAGCAGCCGTTCGACGCGCCGCACGATCATCATCTGCACGGCCTCGACGAAGCCTGCAAAGTCTGGCGTCGTGGCCACGATTTAGGTTACTATATATTTTACTTTGCGGCCATATTTAAGTCTTTAAATTTAATAATGATGGTGTTGATGGGCTAATATGTATAGAAAACTTAACGTGGCCCTATTTAAAGTTTTAAAATAAATAATAATAATGGTATTGTTGGGTAAATATGTATAGAAAACTTAACAGATCCAATGGTTATTGTTGATGAGGCATGTCAATCTGATGGACAGATATTTATGATTATCGTGGGGATTTTAAGGATTATATCTTTTTTCTAGTGCGTGTGGTGAGGATTGGAGCCTCCAAGTCTTCTATATTTGGGACGATGATCCCTCTAGTTTTATTATTCCTCTTTTAGCTAATGATGTAACTTTACTCAATCAATAAAGCTTGCCTATGGGCTTTTATCCAAAAAAAAAAAAACTCCAGCAAGCCACTGGTAGGATCCTTAAGATGGAGCTAATATTACTTGAGCAGAAGCTAAAATACAAGCTTTAGTGGAGCCCTCCTAGAGCCCTCCTCCTTCGGCTCTCGTTCCTATGGCTATGGTCCAAGTACTCAACAATAGTTGGAGTCATTATATCATGCCCTCTCCGCCTGCACCTGAAATCTTGTCCGCTCGGACTCCTCATTGACAACCTCGGTTCCCCTCCCTCACATGAGGTGATATCCTCCCCGTACCTGTGATATCTGAGATCCTCTAGCGTTCTTGATCCCACTCTCAATGTGGCTTTCTTGAGGAGATCCGGTAAGGCTCTCATGAGGTTTCGTGGCTCCTCCTCTCTTGGTGTTCCCGACCACGCCCGACACGGCTTTCTTGCAGAGATCCAGTGAGCCTCTTCCCCTCGCAGAGATCCACGCGAGGTCTCATGGCTCCTCTCGAGAGAGGGGTCTCGTGGCTCCTCTCCAGAGAGGTCCCGCGCGCTCCCTAAGTCGTGCTTTTTTTCTCTGTATTCACGACGTGTGAGAAGGCGATCTCACATGTCATTGCTTGTTAGTATGGATTTGAGGGCTGTTACAGGTAACAGTAACAGATGCACAAAAAAAAAGACCCTAGAAAAATGAGAAAGAGTAGTTCTTGAAAACAAAAATAGTAACTTTTATTTGAGGGCTTCTATTGGAGCTGCTCTTAGAGCCTATTTGGACTATCACTGGTTGGAGCTACCTTAGCTAAGCATATCATGCATCACGTGGAGAAGTTCATTTAATCATCTAATTTAAAAAGTTCCTACTCTTTGAAACTATTTCAATTGGTTTTATTTACCACTGATGAGATTGGTCTTTTTTTTATTTGTCCTCGTAAAGATGACTTTTTTGAAGTTAGATTTGTGGGATAGTATAGGAACCGATGTCCTATATTTGGAAAATGCACAAAAAAAAATCATATTATTTTCGGTCAATTCCGTATATCCATCTACACACCTTTCCTAATCTTATGTTGTTCAAATTTTACACATGCAGCTCCGTAGCCATTGCCTGAGAAAAATTTAGATTTTCAGTCAACTATAATATAAAACAATTCTCAAACTCCAAACGGCAGGCAGGATCGGAGCTGGATGCAGGAGATGTGTCCGCACGCACGCAGTGGTGGATCGATCCTGCGTGCGCTTTTGGAGCCAGGCGGGCACATTGGTTGCACGGTTTCACTCCCAGCTCTCCGCGGTCCAAAAATCCGCTTGGGCTACACGCTGAGCTCAACCGAACACAACCACCAGTGACCACAGGACATGCTTGGCGTGCCGCATTGCTGGCCGCCACCGGACATGCTTGCCGTGCCGCATTGCTGGCAGGCAGGCAAAGCAGCTGTGGAGAATAGCACAGTGTCTGCTCCTTTGTCATGTGCCTGCTCTGCTGCTAGCCTGCTACGAGTACTGTAGTACGCTACGGGCCGTAGCCCGTAGCCCCCTGCGCTCCAGTCCATGGCGCTAGCCCCCTGCGCTCCAATTCATGGCTGGCTGCCTGACGCGTGCGACGTCAGGCTTGACTCTGTGGTCTGTGGAAGTGGAACGGCAACCGGTCTGTAGAAGTGGAACAGCAACCGGAGACTGCTTTTTCTCGTTGGACTGCCGTGCCATGGAGAGTGCTCCAGGTCACATAAAGACAAAGGCTCCAAAAATTTCCACCATGCCACGTCTATTTATCGATCCATCACTGCGTGCGTGCGGACACATCTCCTGCGTCCAGCTCCGATCCTGCCTGCCGTTTGGAGTTTGAGAATTGTTTTATATTATAGTTGACTGAAAATCTAAATTTTTCTCGGGCAATGGCTACGGAGCTGCATGTGTAAAATTTGAACAACATAAGATTAGGAAAGGTGTGTAGATGGATATACGGAATTGACCGAAAATAATCATGATTTTTTTTGTGCATTTTCCAAATATAGGACATCGGTTCCTATACTATCCCACAAATCTAACTTCAAAAAAGTCATCTTTACGAGGACAAATAAAAAAAAAAGACCAATCTCATCAGTGGTAAACAAAACCAATTGAAATAGTTTCAAAGAGTAGGAACTTTTTAAATTAGATGAGTAAATGAACTTCTCCACGTGATGCATGATATGCTTAGCTAAGGTAGCTCCAACCAGTGATAGTCCAAATAGGCTCTAAGAGCAGCTCCAATAGAAGCCCTCAAATAAAAGTTACTATTTTTGTTTTCAAGAACTACTCTTTCTCATTTTTCTAGGGTCTTTTTTTTGTGCATCTGTTACTGTTACCTGTAACAGCCCTCAAATCCATACTAACAAGCAATGACATGTGAGATCGCCTTCTCACACGTCGTGAATACAGAGAAAAAAAGCACGACTTAGGGAGCGCGGGACCTCTCTGGAGAGGAGCCACGAGACCCCTCTCTCGAGAGGAGCCATGAGACCTCGCGTGGATCTCTGCGAGGAGAAGAGGCTCACTGGATCTCTGCAAGAAAGCCGTGTCGGGCGTGGTCGGGAACACCAAGAGAGGAGGAGCCACGAAACCTCATGAGAGCCTTACCGGATCTCCTCAAGAAAGCCACATTGAGAGTGGGATCAAGAACGCTAGAGGATCTCAGATATCGCAGGTACGGGGAGGATATCACCTCATGTGAGGGAGGGGAACCGAGGTTGTCAATGAGGAGTCCGAGCGGACAAGATTTCAGGTGCAAGGCGGAGAGGGCATGATATAAGGACTCCAACTATTGTTGAGTACTTGGACCATAGCCATAGGAACGAGAGCCGAAGGAGGAGGGCTCTAGGAGGGCTCCACTAAAGCTTGTTTTTTAGCTTCTGCTCAAGTAATATTAGCTCCATCTTAAGGATCCTACCAGTGGCTTGCTGGAGTTTTTTTTTGGATAAAAGCCCATAGGCAAGCTTTATTGATTGAGTAAAGTTACATCGTTAGCTAAAAGAGGAACAATAAAACTGGAGGGATCATCGTCCCAAATATAGAAGAATTGGAGGCTCCAATCCTCACCACACGCACTAGAAAAAAGATATAATCCCTAAAATCCCCACGATAATCATAAATATCTGTCCATCGATTGACATGCCTCATCAACAATAACCATTGGATCTCGTTAAGTTTTCTATACATATTTACCCACCAATACCATTATTATTATTTATTTTAAAACTTTAAATAGGGCCACGTTAAGTTTTCTATACATATTAGCCCATCAACACCATCATTATTAAATTTAAAGACTTAAATATGGCCGCAAAGTAAAATATATAGTAACCTAAATCGTGGCCACGACGCCGTACTTTGCAGGCTTCGTCGAGGCCGTGCGATGATGATCGTGCGGCGCGTCGAACGGCTCTTTGGAGTGGAAGCCGGACACCCTCATGACCGACAACTTGGGGATAGCGGCGGGAGCTGAGCGGGGGATAACAGACAAATGAACAAGTAGGAAAAAGGATAGTACTAAATAGAAAACTGAAGGTAATTTTGATATAGTAGTCACATCATCGTTCCCTAGAATATTTATATCGATTATTTACTTGCATAATTCCTTGATTTTATAGGAAAATATAGTAAAGAGAATTCCTTAAAAAATATAGCGAACATTAGGTAAAATATCCAAACAACAAATGATCTGCTTCTAACAAGTTGAATCAATCGAAACCTATTTCCTTAGGAGCAAACACGTTATACATACAAATGAACCTGAATTAGCCCAACTAAAAATGAAGTAGATTATGGATACAAAGAAAAAATGCAAAAGGATTTAAAGGTTGATTGGAATGATGTCCATGTCAAACAAAATATTCTACAATGCCACAATGAAAGGTGCTTCCATCAAAAACATTCCGCAACGCAACAACAAAATGTTTTGCAACACAACAATGGAAGACAAGCACTCTGCATTCAAACAAAACTTAATTTACAAAGTATATATATTTTAAGAACAAAATTATATTTGTTATGTATGTCAAAGTTATCCCGTGCGGGGACTAGTATATTCTAATTGCTTGTGTAGCGATTACAACTCTTGCACATGCCTTTTGACCATTCTTTTGAAAATTAAACATATATATACACACACTCGTTCAAAAGTAGTTTTTTTTAGATAACTTCATTCAAAGTAGTATTAGTCATGAAAATTCTACTAACATGCTCCATTTCCCATTTAGTGTTCTTAGTATTTAAGTGTGATGATAATCATAGACATGCAAGTATGCATTTTTTTAATGAACTACAATGAAGTTAAACTGCATTGCAGTCACGGTTGTTAGTTGTTACTACATGTTTATATGTTTTGCCCTGATGTTGACTCCTTTGGTGAATGCGGCGGAAATGGATTAGGACAAGAATGGAACAGTGACCTTCAAGGATTATCCTTTTCGCTTTTACTCGGGTGGGGATCGATAATGAAGACGACGACGAGGAGGTAGGAGGATGATGATGAAGAAGAATGAGTGTGTCAACCGAAGATTACTAGGCGTTAAGAATCGGCCAATTCAGCCCCTCGAGAAGGCCTCCGGAGCCCTCTCCCGCGAGGATCGAAGTAGTAGGCTAGTAGCTCATGTTCTTTGTGTGCCAACCGCCAAGCCGATAATAGATGTTTATGTCGGTATAAATAGAATGAACATTCGCCGTGTTAAGAATTTGTTGCTGATAAAAAGTGACATTGGTCGATGGTGTTCATCCGGGTACCTTGAAAATGCATAATCTGAATGGCGGTCATGCTTCGCTCATGAAGTTATTGGTCGTCATCGCTTGTGCTCGTTTTGTGTAAACACATGCACATGCCCATTAGTGATACTGATGCACAGGACGAACGGCTGATGCCTACCTTTAAATTGAACTTTGGTCCATGTGACTACAAACTTGGAGTCGCTCGGTAGCAAAGGCGATCGCCAAGGATTGGGTGGGTGGTGCTCTTTGGCTCTTTGCTTTTGAAGTTTGCTGTTGGAGGACGAGGCGGCCTATCGTAGCTACACGCCGTGCTTTCGATCTCTTCATTGGTAGAGCAAAGGCGTGTCATAGTGTTGTCAAAAAAAGTGGCGTCGTAGTCGTAGTAGGGAGAGCATCGGAGTCCCAATGGCCAATAGGCAGCCATTGTCCATTGAGTGAAAGCGCCAAGGGCGCTACCGTCGCTACAAGCTTATCTTTCCCAATCTAGAATCTCGGCCACCGGCCACCATTTTCGTTTGTCACGGCAATTAATCAACGTCGCTCATCGCTACCGTCGGTGATGCTCCTTTCACACGGTGCGAGGCGGCGAGCTCGGTGCACGCTTCATCCTACGGCTAGCTCGCGCTAGGAGTAGCTTAAGCATCCCACGCCATGGCGCGCCTGCGGGCTCACGACGCGACGTGCATCCAACCGCGGTCGACGGCGCCGGCCGGAACACCGCACACCATAGGTGGCGGGCTACTCCCTCGACGCCGTGCCGTGCCGGCGCCGCCCCGACCCACCTTCCCTTCCCAAGACGGGCCCATGCCGAGGCGGCCCTCCGTCGGGCCGCCGCGGCCGCGCAGCTTCTTTGGTGAGGAAGGCCGCGTGGCGCGCCGCATGCCGAGGCCCCCGGCCCCGGCCTCCACGCACCGCCGGCTCGAGCTCGGCCGTACCTGCCCGCCGCTGCGGGCCACGCGGCCGGTGGCCCCTACTCGCCAGAGAGAGGGGCTTCCCAACTCGCCGGTGCAGGCGCCACGCGTACGGCGGCAACGCCCGTGATCTCCATCTTGCCCGCTTGCAAAATGGAAATACGCTGGGTGGAACCGTTCAAGGCATCTCGCCCCTCGCCCCAACGCCTTTCTCCTCCTCCGCTTCCACCGTCACCATCATCTCGCCCATCCCTTTTTCTGCCGTCACTTCCAAGCCGAGCCTGCTCATCGCCTTCCGCCGTCATCATCTCGCCCTTCCTTTCTCCGCTTCCGCCGTCTCCATCTCGCCGCCGTCGTCATGGTGGCCTGGTCAGCCTCCTTGGTTACCGAGGCCATGATGCTCGAGCCGGTGCATCGTGGGAGTCTCCTCCCCTTACGGAGGCCATGGAGTGGGTTCTTCCGGGGACGACATCGCTCTCGTCCGGGGACGACTATGTCGTCTCCTTCGTCGATTTTCACAAGAGGGCCTGGGCACGCCGCCCCACCGGTTTATTTTAGGTCTCGCTAGAATACTACCACATAGAGCCGCATCACCTAAACCCTAACTCCATACAGCCACATGGCCTCCTTCATGGGGCTTTCGAGGGCTATCGGCAAACGAGCCACACATCGATCTGCGGCGCAACTTCTTCGTCGTGGATCCGTTGAAGGCCCTATTGGGCGTGCAAACATCAAGTTGAGGAGAGGAAAGGGGGACGAATACGTGCACCGCCCCGTTCGTCACTCCAACAACAGGGCCGGCATTCCCGTGGTTCTACCTCAAGATCAATGACGAGCCCGCTTCCCGCACTACACCGGTTCGACTCCGACGGTGCGCTTGCCCACTTGGAGCGGCGCTCCGTCCCGTTGGAGATCGCCGCGGTTGAGGGCGGAGTGGAGGGATCAAGTTACTTCGCCTCGAACTCCGGACGCTCGACGTTCTCGGCGGTTGCTTCGGCGGGGTGTGTGTCCCCCTCCGGGAGCGGTCGCTCATCTTGTGCCGGTTGTCATCGGGGGCTTGAGATGAAGGGACCCGACGGCGCGAGTTGCCCTCGCTTGCCGAGGTCATCACGTGGCTCCGGAACTGTGTGACGAGCAGGTCTCTGACTTCTCATCCAACGGCGTTCCGGGGATGCTCCCGGACGACGCGACCCTGGACCTGGTTGGGCGACTGACCTTTCCTCCCCGGCGTCCGCCTTTCATCAACACTGCGCCATCTTAGATTCCCGGGGGCGCTCCCCTGTCCATGATCGTGGCTACCTCGTCGGGCGGCGGCACCGTTGGTGGTTCACCGTCGATCATCCCGGCGAGGACGGCGGCGGCGCTCCCCACTACTCACGCGGGGACGGGGAGGCCGCCCAGGCCGAGCCGGAAGGGGACGTCTACGTCGAAGAGATGTTTGGCAAACATCTTGGCGGTGGCAATGGACGCTACCCCCAAGCGCCGTCGTATGGCTTCGGGGTACGTCTTTCTTCCTTCCGTTCGCTTTCTGTGGGCTTGATTCACTTTGTTTTGATGTCTCGTGTATTGTCTTCCGGCGCGCGGCAAAGACCGGGCTGCCTACCTTCGCCCGGGTAACACGAGTTCATCGTCGGCCGCGAGTCACCGCCACGGTCCCGAAGGAGGGATGCGGCCGCGTCGGGGTGGCATCCTCGGCCGCGGTGGTTTCCGCCTCGAGTTCGGCGGCGGTGCTTTCGGCACCGAGTCCTTGGGGCTCGCCATCGCGTCCTCTCGCCCCCGGGACGGGTTCAAGCGGCGGCGCCGACGATGGTGCCGCGGTGGCCGGGGCTCGATTTCTCGTCGTCCGCCGGAGTCCGAACTTCCGTCCCGGGGTCGGCGGCGCCACCGTGGCCGCTCGCCCCCAGGGTGCCCGAACTGCCGGCGTGATGCCGGGTCGTGGGCTGTTTTCCGCGCCACTGCCCGGCTCCGTCGCCACGGCTCCGTCGTCGTCCACGCCCGTGGTTGCGGGGTCGCCACGCCACGGCTCCGTCGTCGTCCACGGCCGCGGTTGAAGGGCCGTTGCTGGAGGTCTTCAACCAAACATTCCGTGATATGGAGGATTTGGTGAGGGATCCGTCCGCTCTGCGAGCTCCTTCTCCTCGGTGGATTCGTCGAGCGGCTACGGGGGTTCTCTTCAACTTAGAGGATCGATGAAAGTGATTCCATGAAGAAGGCTGAACAGGGCGGAAGAAGGCTAAATTGGGTGTGAAGATGATGGTCGACGCCTTCAATGAATTAATCTATCCCAATATAACGGTTGGTTTTTGGAGGTTTTCATTGTTTTTTATTATACATATCCTAAACTAGGAGAATACTGCATAAAATAAACTATTTATATCTATAGTTATAAGAATAAAATAATCTTAAAATAAATTTTAATTAATGGTTTGCGATGTGAATAGTGGATGAAGAGGTAGTTAAGTTTAGTAGATTGCTTATGTGGATAGCTTGCATGTTGAGATAATTCTAGTCGGGTTTGTTTATATAAGAGGTATAGATGTGCTCAATACACTTCTTAGTCACTGCAAAATTTGTTACTATGATTTGTATTATATTATTTGAGCTCTTTCTTATCCTTATTAAGAACTTAAAAACTATAACGTAGCTTATTGATTAAGAAAATACTTCAAATATAAAATTGGGGTGGAATGATCTTTTTAGAATGTTGCACATTCTGTAAGTGTTGTCCATCATATAGATGTGTTGAATTGGCCTAAGTTGGAACCTAGATGTTTTTTTTCTTTCAAGTTGTACCTACATTCAAAGTAAAGACATTATACACGGAACCAAGTTATTATTTAAATAAAATATGACCATGATAAGCTTCTAAGCATGACATTTTTTATGACGGTTTTCACCATAGAGCTAACATGAACAATTGA